>JAWDEX010000006.1:2311931-2327684 GCA_035221805.1 Trichilia hirta | reverse complement strand
AGATAGATAGATAGATAGATAAATAGATAGATAGGTAGATAGATAGATAGATATTTCATAGTTTTAAGTCTTTGAGTGCAATACAAGTAGGCAAAAAATAGTGGTGGTATTGTGAGAATTTTGTGTCATTTTGATAAAAATTATTTTCTCAACTCGCATATTATATTTGTTAAGTTTATTGGAATACATGTACTTTGGATTTATTTATTTTTTATATATTTAAAAATATATTTATAAATTGAGTACAGTTTGGATATTTTATAAATTAAAATAATAAATGATAATTTATTTTATAGATAATTATAATTTGTATTTAAAATAAAAGAATACATAAAAATATGAAATTAAAATAAATAATTTTTGAATATGGTATGAATATTTGGATGTCTTGTAGGTTTTTATAGTATATTTTAAAATATTCCCCAAAGATTTGAGGCGGTTGTTACAAACTCTGCTGGACGGGAACGTGACAACAACTCGATCATTTTCATCCAAAAATGGCTAAAAATTCCTTGTTAGTGTTTTCAATTGACTAGGGTTTATTTGAACGCCAAACCATAGGTGCCTTATTTATAGGGACACATTAGGGCACAAATCCAAAGAAACTCTGTGCTTTTGCAAGAATTGCTTAAACTTTTGGGCGGGAGCAGTTAATATTCAAATTCTTTATTCTGATCTTTACTACAACGAACCTACAAATTTGTAAAAGCCTGATTTTACCACTAACTTTCGCTATAACAAAATTATGCGGCTGCAGTGTTGCACCCTCCAAAACTTCATTCTGTCTTCCGCTGCATCTGTATTTGTTTGGTTCAGCGAGATTTCGCTCCATAAATTTGTCACCTGAACTTTTGGCACGAATTTTACAAAATTAACTTTTGTTACTTACACATACTAAAATAAAGAAAAATACATAAAGAAAACAATACTAATAAAATATCAAGTAAAGATAATTTAATAAAATCAATTTACCGTATTTGTCACAAATATTTTAATAAGAAGAAAAATATTTGCTACTTTATTACTTTTCTAAGAGTATTTATTATAAATATTGTAATAAGTATTTTAATAAAAAAATAAATAATATTTTTAAAAATTATAGAAGTATTTATCTTTTTTTTTTAAAAAAATATTTTAATTAAAATATCTTCTGTAGGAAAAATTCAAGTTTTCAATGAAAAAGAGTCTTCAACGAAAAAGACACAAGCAAATCTCAGACCTTCGTCCAAAAAGACCAAGCAAAGGATGGAAACTGTTCACGCGATCGTTTTATCCCAGTTAATCAGGTCTACTTTTATAGACCAAAATATTTCTCTCCGAAATGGATCGAAGTTCTTTTTATTTTTTACATGGGTTGTTTGGGGTTGCTTGCCTTGTTGTTGGGTTAAGAAACAGTAGTGTTCGTCAATATGATGAATATTAGCAATGAATGTACATTTCGATTCAGTGACTTCAGATGAGAGGCAGAGATAGAGATTTTACTAAATATTAATTGGCAGTTGCATGTATACACTTCCTATATAATCTGCAATTAAAATGGCAGAAATTTTCAAATCACAGAATTCCAATATTCATTAATTCATCTTCAATTGGATAAAGATTGTAATTATGATTATGATTTTACATGAACGATTGAACAGAATTTTGATTCAAACGCCCAACAACATCATTCTTGCAAATTCTTCGTAGTTAACTTGACCATCTCCATCCAAATCAGCCTCCCGAATCATCTGCTCCAGCTCTTCATCGGACAGTTTCTCTCCAAGGTTCATCATTACATGCCTCAACTGCAAAATAAGTACATAGGAAAAAAAATTAATTACTACAATCCTTAATTCATTCAACAATTAAAATCTCTTAGAGCAGTAAAAAGTATAGAATTTCAATGTCGCTCACAAAAGAATTCAAAAATGAATAAAGAATTGAACCTCATTAGGTGATATGTACCCATCTTGATCCTTGTCAAAAACTTTGAATGCTTCTCTCAGTTCCTCTTCAGCTTCACATTCCTGGAACCACTTAATTTGACAATTAATATTTCATCACCATGAAACTAATTTTTCAATAATTGATTTTGAACGTTACCTTCAATTTTCTAGCCATCAGGTTCAAGAATTCTTCAAACTCTATAGTTCCATTCCCATCAGCATCCACTTCATTCATCATGTTATGAAGCTCATCCTCCGTCGGATGTTGATCCAATGACCGGATTGCTGCCGCAAGCTCATCAATTGTTATGCGACCTAACATGGCAAACAGAATACCAATTAATCAATAAATTAAATCATTAAAAATGAAAATAAAAATATATACAGTGCATACACTATGTTCTGATATAGTTTAGTGTAACTCAACTATATATATGTGAAAATTAAATACGACTGTATATTGAGTTCATCGTAACAATAAGCACTAGTATAGAAGAACAAGTACCATCTCCATCCTTGTCAAGTAGACAAAAAGCTTCATAAAACTCAAAACTCTGTTCTTCAGGCATCACATCTCCCATATTCTTGGATTTTCTTCTGTGAACTTGCAGACAGAGAAACCTGAGAGAGAGAAACACTTGTTTCTTGGAATAATTGCTTGGAATAGCTTAATTTTCACATCACAAATATTTATACAGAAATTTGGGCAAGAGTTGAACCGCCCGTTCTTTAAGTTAGAGAGACTAACATTATTAGTCAGTCAAACATGCTGACGAGAAAATTTTGATCATTCATTTGGAGTTGCTGGATTCCCTTTGGTTTCAAACCTTTTTTTTTTTCTTCCATGGAAAATTTTATGGGCCATGGAGAATTCAGACAATTTGAAATGTTTTTGTGGGTTTCAGTTATTCAATAATATAATTGATTTTTGTTTCTAATTATTAATTAATATGGTAGACTTAATGCAATTTTTCATTGCTATCATGATACTGATATTTGCTCACGACATCATCCATTGATACTAGCACCAAGTAATCTCAGTCAATGTGGAAGGTTCCACTTGAAAATTTTAATTGTTAAAAAAAAAATTAAAATTAAAATTAAGGACAGATCGCGTATCATGTCTGATGGTTATGATATGACATATAGCGAATAAATTTATTATAATGAAATTATATGAGTTTGGAAAAATAATATAGTTATTATCACCTATTTTTACGAAAATTTGATAATGTTTTATTTACACACTAAGATATAAAAATAATATAATCATTCAATAATTAAAATTAAATATTAATAAAAAATTTACTAAATCACTTTATCATTAATAATATAAAAAAATAATTCTCTTTATTTTTATTAAAATATTATCATTATCTCATTATTTATTATGAATTTGTTTTGAAATGCTAGTTAAACACAACTTAATAATAAAATAAGATTAAAATAATTAAAATAAAATACTAGTAGCTATGTAATTATTTTTATTTATAATAATAATTAAATATATATTTTATAATAAAAATAAATGAATAATTATTAAAAATTTTATTATTATAGATAAGAGTATAAAGATGATTATAAAAGATCCATTTAAGAAAGAGTTGAAGTAAGTGACTTTTTTTTATTCTTATTATCTAAGTGAAATATTATCAAACTTTAGATGAGATAAATGATAATAATCTATGATAATATTTAGCTCCTTATCTTTTATGTTATAACAAACAAAATCATAATGTCTCATTTATATCAAATAGATCCTTAAATCATAAATCTTATTAAAATGAATGAGATACCATTTGGTGTGAAGTTAACTCTTCTTCGACAGTCAACATTGAATTAAGGACATTTCTGATATTGACAAAAATACTTATGATAGTATTGATATTACATTATCACTTACTTTCCCTGAACTTTAACAATATTTCACTCAAGCTATAATATAAAAACAGATACTCAAATTCTATTTTTCTTAAAATTATATAATTAAAGTGACCTTTATACAATTATATATAATAAATAATTTTAATTTTATTATTAAAATATATATTTAATTATTATTATAAATAAAAGATTATTTAAAATATTTAATAATTTTATTTTAATTTTTTTTAATATTATTTTATTGTTAAATTATATTTAGTTATGAGAGGGTAATGATGATTTAGTATAATTGATGAAAATTAATTTTTAGGATATTGGCAATACAAAGGGATAAGGGGATTTTTTTTCTAATCATACAATTTTAATTTTAAGTATTTAATTAATTTTTATTTGTAATAGTAACTAAATATATATTTTAAAGATATAAAATAAACAAATAATTATCTTAAATTTTATTATTATATAAAATTATAAAATATATTATCAAATAAAAGAAAGAAAAATAAAGATATATTATCAATTCTAAGAAAAATAAGTGATAATAACTCTTATATATTACCTTATATTTGGTTTACTCGTAATGTAATTGAACTGTATAATTGGATTTGAATCCATAAACTCCATTTAGATTTTAGACATTAAAGAAAGACACATATATTTAAGTATATATGAAATACATGTGGTTTGTATTGTAGCAAATTTGGGTACAAGAAAATTTGATTTTGCCACTACTTGTAGAATAACCTACTCCAACCCCAGAATTATATATAAATAAAAGTAATATTTATTTATATCCATCGTGCCTTTTACTATTAATTTCGAAAGTATTTGATTGATTGAAACATTGCCTTAACAAAGTTATATATTAGATAATTTAAAAATAATAAATTTTATATCATATTTGTATCTAAATTTTAATATTTTCTTAAAAAATTAAACGATTATCTTATGATCCAAAGAAAATAAAATAAACGGAGGCTGTCCATAAATTAGCAGCTTTCCTTGTATTAAATTAATATTTTTTTTTTCTTTTTTCGAGATTGCATATGGAGGGAGTTCAACTTCAAGAAGGCATTAATTGTTTGACTTCTTCAACTTTGGACAAGGGCAATTATAAAATAATGTCAATAATTGCATCTTTGAATTATTAAGTGGAGACAAATAATCAATTTGCTTTTACCAAAAAAATTAATTTATTAATATAATTTCAACTCTTTAATTATGAACCAAAATCAATTTGGTTTGGTGCATACAAATAGAGATATATTATCAACTAAACCTAACCCAAGATTTAACTATTAAATTGATGGTTTTCCCCAAACGCAATATTAAAAAAAAAATTCAAATTCAAATCAAAATAGACTTCATTATCATGTTTGTTTATTGAATAAAAGACTTTTAAGTACAAACATATACTTGCATATAAAAGATTTTGTTAAAAGTTAAATAATCTAATAGAACACATGTAATTCAACTTTCTTGTGATAAACACATGTATTTTTAAATAAAAAATGAACACAAAAAGGAGAGAGTTAGAAATTATTATTTACAATAATAAAATTAAATATATTTATATATCATTAAATTTTATATACTATTTACTATTAGCAATAAAATGTAAATGAATACTCAATAAATAAAATTGAAAATTAAAAAAATTATAAAAAATAGTTCTCCGTAATTTTTATGAAATTATTATTGTCTAATAATTAAATATAAATTAATAATAAAATAAAATTATTAAATATTTAATTAATTTTATATTTATTATAACAGCAATTAAATATATGTTATAATAATAAAGATAAATAAACAATTATATTTAATTTTGTTATTATATATATATATATAAATGAAATTTTGTTAAATGTTAGGGCAGGTAAGTGCTAACAATCTGATAGCTATTGATCTTGAAATTTGCTCATCTTTATTTCTTAGAACCCTTGACTACGAAAGGGAAAAGGCTTATAGTATTCAAAATTCAACATCGTGGAGTTGAGGTCTTTGGAAAAATTGAAATGTAGAGTCGAGAAATTTGGGCCGTATTTATCACGAATTTTATTTCTAAAACCTTTTGTATTTATTATTAGAAAATATCTCAAATCCCTCTTTATTTCAATGTGAGCAAAACCTCAAACCTTTTATATTATTCAAAAAAATTTATGCGTTAAGTCAACTGACATTCAAATATTTCGTATTGATTAATTTGTGAAAATAAAACTAATACCTTTGAATATTTTTATTAATTAATAATTTAATTAAGAATTAATTTTGGTTAAATTAATTGTCTTTAGGGACTCATCAATATTAATTCGCTAATTAAGATAATCTACCAATTACTGTACAGATATAAGGGAGAACAAGAATTAGATACAAAGTGGAGTTAGAGCTAAAAAGTTTTGAGTCATAATAATAAAATTAAAGAGATTAAATCGAAAAATAATTTTTTTTATTTTTATTTTTATTTTTTAAATATACAGGTTAGAGTGTAGATAACTTTCAAAAATTAATGGGCCTGGACCTTCTGTTGCTCCATCACCAATTAGATAACATGATCAAAATTGTGTTTTGAGAACTAAAAAATAAGAACAAAAAAAGAAAATTTTTTATTGTTATTGAAAATTAAAGACATTTGTCAAAAATAGTGTAATATACTCAACAACAGCATTTGATTAACAACAAGAATTAAATAGTATTAATAGATAAGCTTTTATTATTTTTAGTTTCAAAACATTATTTTGAGAAAATAAGTCGTAAGATATCATTATCAAATCATAAAATTATATTGTTTAATATTCTTATTCTAATATTATCTTAGAGGCTTATATGATTAGATCAATTGAATTGAATTCAAAGATAATATATTTTATTGTTATATATAATTCTTTCATTTCCAATTTTTTTCTTTAATTATCATTATTTAAAAAAGAAAAGCTTCTAGATAAAATGATATTTCTAATATGTTTCTAATTTTCTCTTTTATTCAAATATCTAAATCAGTTTTTAATTAATTAATTATAAAATATATGTGATTGTGAGAAAGATAAATGGCATGCTTCACCGTAAATTCAACTGTCCTATTCATATTCATATGCTAAACCTGGACTCTAAAATTACAAATGCGATAAGATTTTAAGAATTAGGTTAAAAATAAATAAATAAATAAAAAGTTAACTCTGTTAAAATTAAATTTTCTAAAATACTGAAAAAGCGAAATAAACTAGGAAGTAGCTCATTTCCAAAAATCTCTTACCTGATCAAGCCAGTCTAGAATGGATGAACAAAGGTAACAATGCATGGCAGGTGGCAGTGGCAACTCTCTTAGGCCTTCAAAGTGTTCCAAGCGTTGTCATCCTCTAAGGCAGTATGGTGAAGAAGAAACGGGCTATCAACTCAGTTTTCATGACCTTCCACGCCTTTGCCAGGGTTATTGTATGCTGGGTACGATGGGCATACAGCATGTCATTCGGGGAAAAGCTCACAGATTTCGTCGGAAAAACTGCCGTTTCCTTGGAGGATAAGTTTCTTCTAGGGCACACTTTTCAAGGGTACTTTCCTTCCGCAGCAACGGTGTTTTTCCAAGGCGTTTTTGCATGTATAACGTTGGTTTTGATCGCCGGTGTTCTATCAGGTAGGATGAACTTTCGTGAATGGATGTTGTTTGTGCCATAATGGCTTACAAGTTCTTATACAATTTCAGCATTCATCGTTTGGTGCCCTGATGGTTGGCTTGCAAAACTTGGAGTCATTGATTTTGCTGGCGGATATGTTATTCATGTTTCAGCTGGTGTTGCTGGTTACAAGCATCATCAATAGATAGATAGATAGATAGATAGATAGATATACTTCTCCATACATGATAATAGTTCTTTAATAGAAAAAAATGAAAACGTTGCTTATGAAAATTACTTGAAGAAAATTGTGAAGCACTTACACGATGGAGAGAGAGACTCAAATTCTACTATAATATGATGAGAAATTCAAACTCTACCATGACCATTCAAGAAATTCAATTCCTGTATATTATATATACCACAATATAATATGAAATTAAAGCTCACGATAATTTCAGATCCTATTCGAATGAAAAACTTTAATTTGTAAGTAATTTCTAAAATATTTGAAATCAATTAGGACTTTTATTTTAATAATTAATTACTAAGTGAAATAAATACAAACATAATATCATAGTAAATAATGTCCAAGAATATTTATAAAGAAAAAACACCTATAATATTCTTCTCCAAGGAGTATTACTAATTTAATATCAATAATAAAGAAGAAGAAAATTTTTAAGAGGACGCGCGTTTGAGAAGTAAAATATAATGGCCCTTAAACGACGACGTTTGTCCATGGCTTATTCTCCAAACTATCTTATTCTGATCCTTGTAGGCGCAGGCCTTCTTTGGTTGGGTTCGAGTAGATTCAACGGCGGAGGATCATTGGCGATCGGCACCGACGCGTCTCTCGCCATGCTTAATACACACGTGTGCACTGCAACAAGTCCACTGAAGTGGGTCCTACTGGACCTTTGTTCTTCGCAAACCCTCTGTGATTGGATCCGTACAGGGAATGATCAGGGTACTCGTTTGCATCACTCCTGGTGCAGATCAATTGACTTAATTACCCTTCCAAATATTAACAATGGCCTATTCATGTCACAGTCAAATTACTTGAACCTCTGAATTAATTATATACAGGAGCAGTGCAAGGTTGGGCGGCTATCCTAATGGGACTGACCTCGGGAAGTATTCCATGGTACACGATGATAATGTTACACAATAAGATCAAGATTCTCCGGCTTGTTGATGATCCGATGGCCGTCTTTCACACTCATGCCGTTGCTGGAATCCTAGGCGGCATTCTTAACTGCTTCTTTGCGGTGCCCAAACTACGTAGGCTCTTTTATATGGTGCTGATTGGGAAAAATATATAGGTCTAGCGTATGGCTTACAAAACGGTTGAACTTCAGTCGGATTCCGGCAGATGGGTGTTCAACTAGCAGGCTTTGGATTTGTAATACGCTCGAACATCGCCACAACAAGCATTATTTGTCGGTTCATTCGGTTGATAGTTCCATTAAAACTGTCTGAAGAAGAATTGGAAGTTGGGGATGAACAGGAGCATGGAGAAGAAGCTTTTGACTTTTTAGGGACGGGGGAAGATTTCAAAATTCTAAGCCAATGAGTTTTGTCATATAGGATCCAGGGCTCAAATGGTGTAATTTATTTTTGAGTTTATAAGGTCTAAGACTATAGTTTGGTTTTGTTATTAATTTTTTTTTTTTTTTTTTGAAGAAGAATAATTATTTTTATTTTTCTATTTATTTTTTTGTATTGTAAAACTAATATATCATGAAATAAATGTAATTAGATTTAATAATTTTCTATTTCTTTTAAAGATTTTGAGTTACTAATTTTCTGTTCAATTAACATCAATTTAGATACATGTTTTAGCAAAGAGGTATTGCATATATAAATTCATTAATATAAATTAAGAGGCAATTTAGAAACCTCCTCTGAAATTTATAAAAATTATTGATAAAGAAAAAATATCTAAAAATTCGGAAAAATCTCTTATACTATACTATAGTAACTTTATTCATATTTCTATCCAAAAGTGACAAAATGTCAAATTAACCTCATTTGATCCTTTTTTCATAAATAATTACTTAAAAGCTGCGTTCAAATTAATCTCATTTGGTCTTTTCTTATAGACAATTACTCCATCCCTCTATTTTAGACTATTAATAGTTAATGCTTATCTTTTGTTTACAAGAATAAATTTTTTATTATAAAAATCAAATAATGTGCAATACATTAATATAAAAATGATCATTTTACTCCTTAAAATAAAAATTGCTCAAAAGTTAAATTTGTTATATTTCACTAATTTGAATTTGAGGAATGTATTAATTGGTGATAATAATTTTAAATTTTGATTACATTAAATTTATTTGTTTAAAAATAAATAATAAAAACAAAATATTAAGTTTTCATTTTCTAACTAAAGCTGCTTAAATCATGCTGCACATACAAAATATCTAATGTGGACGTCAATATACCATTATTTAGAGCGTCACTTACACGCCATTACAATAGGATTTAATTTTAAAATACTATATTTGTACATTTACTTGAATATTATTTAATTTCAAAATACTATATTTCAACGTTTATTTTAATATTAATTAATTTTAAATTATTATATTTGTATATTTATTTTTGTATTATTTATTTTAAATTAGTATATTTATACGTTTATTTTTTTGTTAAAATTTGTAGTCATACCTACCCAATTTCATGCACATTTTTAAACTCAAGTCAGGTAATGTAAGCACAAAAAAAACATTACTTATCTTATACCACCCAAACACCTAAATTCAATTAAAAAATATTAAAACTATCCATAAATCTTATATTAAAATGGAAATTTAAATTTGGCAAACAAACTTAAACCCGATATTAAAAAATATTAGACGTAACAATGAACCCCATATTGGAATGTAAACCTCAAATATAGGTTTAATCTGGTTTACAAGTCACCTAAATTAAAAAATGAACAGTATCGTATTATTAAACTTCAACTTTTCAAACAATCAATTTTGCAATATGGAAAATGTCACCCATTCCTCAATATCAAAATATACCAAAAGGTCACCAATCAAAAATCTTAAAAATAAATCTGTAATAGTAAGAGGATGACCGTTTAACCAATTCAGAGGAAATAAATTTTTTCATCTAATACATGCACAAAAAGGGCAAAATACAATCAACTATTTTAAAATTAAAATATATATATATATCATCGAGGTCGTATCCATAATTTATCTGGAACTTCTGTGAAGTTCCAATTATAAATTTGTGAAATCTCTTGGAGTGGGGCACCACATCTGGGTTTATAACATTTTTCGGAATGTATTGTATTTATTAATCCACTGAACTCTTCTTCTGCTGAAACAAACAATGATGTATAACCCAAGACCAACGATCTATCATTTATACTTTTAACCTCAATCAAATTCATTCTTGATAGATCCAACCGGAAAACAAGATGCTTATATGAACAAATATCATTCTGAGCCATAAACAAATTTCCATTGGATTCAATTTAGTAATCTTTAATAGAATTACGGTTTACAAGTTTCCGAGGATACGGAAGCATTTCCCATTGTTTTCTTGCAATGCTGAAACCAACTGTCATAGCATTACCCAGAAAACAGTAAACTTCTCCTGGCATACGTAAGATACGTTTTTCATAACCTTAAAGATCAAGGAAAACTCAAACTCAATCCTGTTGAGAATCCAGCAAGCTTGGAACAAAAGCAGAAAAGGAAAAGAGGGAAGAATTTAAGCTTTACAGAACAAAACAAGCTGCATTCCAGGTCAGCACAAGAAGACAAAATGAAAATGAAATCAGCTTTTGCATTGCAAACATGTGAAGAACAAATTGGCGTACACATTCTCAATAATGGCCTTCATGCAGAAAGTGAGGGAATTTGCTGCTCTATGGATTTGTCTCGCACGTAGAACTCTTGTGAATTCGAGGTCTCTTGCAATGTAATTAGTTTGCCTTTTAACAATTTTAGAAATTGTATAGATATAAAACTTTGTACGTTGAACCATTTTGAGGAAAGGAATACATAAAATACAGCTGCCACACTCTTCTCCATGGTATCAGAGCCATCAAAGCTTCATAAAATAGCCAGTAGCAGCACAAATCAAAGTGTAAGCTCAATAAACATCGTCCCCACCAAAAACCATTTGCATTTAGTGTAACTTTTGTTTTCTCGACTCCAATAAAACTCACAAAATAGAACTTCTTGTTGTGAAAATTCCAAGTGTCACCAGCTGTTCGAGCAAATGACCTTGAAGGCTTTCTTGATGGCAGTCAAACCTCCCGAAAGAAGTTCAATACCATGGCGACTAAAACAGAAAAAACAACTCAGTATATCAACCCGGAATATTCCTCATGGCAAAAACAGGACCATACCAATGAGTTCGCTACTGTCCACCCTTTTTAAAAGCATCCTTCAACAATCATTCAATATCAGTCTTCTGCCGAAGTTTGGAAACCTTAGAGACTCAGTTTTCTGCTCAAACTGTGGCTAGATGTACACAACTTAAGTCTGAAACAACAAACACATAGAAAGATAACATGAGCATGCTTGATTACTATAATAGAATTAAAAGATTTGTTGAAATTCTGAGAGCAATTGGAAACAACATAACAAAAGCTGAACTTACAATGTTTTTGATGGAAGGATTGGGTGTAAACTACAATCTCATAGTCACAATATATCAGCCAACGCTAGCATTATGACTAAAAAGAAAGTGTATGTTTGCACTCCCGAGTTTCGAAAATTGATTGAAGTTTTCCCCTTAGTCCAAACAAAAATTGTATCCAAATATGTCAGCAAACCTTTTTCATAGAATTGAGAATAGACCAAGGAACTAGAATAAAAATGAAAGACCAACTCACTACAACCAAGGTGAAAATGGACCTGAAAATTAAATTTCATTAGACATAGTTTTAATCAAGCAAACAAATCGTCTTTCGGAAATGGAAGAAGATGAGGAATCAAAGCCAACAGTTCTACACGTCAAATTTGTAACAAGGTTGGGCATGTGGTAGCAAATTGTTAGTATATTTTTAACAGAGAATTTCAGCTATCAATACCTACAAATGAAAGAGCTGAAAAAAAGGAGCACATATTACAACCTCTGGAAACACATCCGGGCAGGAATGATACTTGGATAGTAGTGCAATAAACTATTACCAACAATCTCAACAACCTGAACCTAGCTGCGAAATACACAGGTGACGATAGACTGTCAGTAGATAATGGAGCTAAAATTACAATCTCACATCTGGGAAGTTTAGAAATTACCACTGACCACATACAACGTAGCTCACCAATTCACTTAAAATCAATCCTTTACGTACTTGAAATCACAAAAAAAACTCATCAGCATATCTAAGTTGTTAGAAGATGACAAAGTAATTGGGTTGTTTTGTGATGATCTATGTGCTGTAAAGGACAAAATGCAAGGGAGATTTCTGCTACAAGGATTACCTAATGGAGGATTATACAAGCTATGGATTCCCAAGTCTATATAACAGCCTTCTTCTTTTAGAGCCTCTATCAAATTTGTCTTATGTCAAAGAATCTTCAATTGCTAAAGCACCTAAATATAAAGTTTTTGCTCTGTTTTCAAAGTAACAGAAGTTTGAGAGTTGCTGATAAGACATATCTTTGGCATAGAAGATTAGGACATGCAAGCGCATATTAGAAATAAAAAATTTGTCCTGAACTTTCGTAATGCTTGCAAACTTGGTAAAATGTATAGACTCATTTTTAAATTAATTGAAACAGAACCACAAAACCCTTAGAATTAATCCATTCAGATCTATAAGGACCAACACCCATTCGTTCAAACCAAGGCCACAAATACTATATCATTTTTGCGAATGATTTCTCAAACTTCACTTCGTTGTTTCTAATAATTAGAAAGTCTGACGTACTCTCAGTTTTCACCATGTCAAAAACCAAATTGAAAGACCTCTAAGCTTGTAAATGAAATCATTTCAATATGATGTGGACGGTGAGTATAAATGTCTTGAACCTTTATTGAAAAATGAAGGGATAAAGCTTAGATATTCATGTCCATACACAAGTCACCAGAGGGGAAAGGCAGAAAGAAAGCACAGACACATTGTAGAAGCTAGTTTGTCACTCTTGCCTCAGGCCAAAATGTCACTTAAATTCTGAGCAGAAGCATTCAGCTGTACCACATATCTTATAAATAAAACCTACATCCCCACACTAGATAACAAAACTCCATATGAATGCATCTACAAGAACAAACTTGACCTCTCTCTCGTTAGTGTTAAGAATTCTGTTGATTTGATGCATGTGTTGTCATTTTAACATTTTGTAATTTTTTTTTCTGAAATGATTATGGTCCTCCATACCTTGTTAGTTGGAGTTGTTGTAATATTATGGAGCAGCTTAAAGCATGATAAGCTTGGTGAACAAACTTCCTTAAATCATGGTAGTTTGGTTGACAAACTTTTTAGGGAATTGCTATAAATATGCTGTAATATTTTTCTAGAAAAAGATAACAGAAATCCTTTGTTCATCTTCTTGCTTCATACTCTTTCAAGTTCCAGCTCTTTATTTGTAACTTCGACCAACAATGGTAACTAGAGTTTCAATTCTTGCAAACTCATTACCGAGACAAATCCTTGATCCTCCTCCATATGGAATAAAGCTACAAGGTGAAGCTGATTGCGAATGTTTCTCAAAGCCTGTTGGATCAAACTTTGATGGATTTTGGTAGTATCTTTCATCCATGTGTGTCATGCATGTAGCCCAAATTACCTATCAGTTTAAGAAACTATTATTAGTGAAGAATTTTAAACATCAAATTCAATGTTTTAAGTAATTTTGTCTGACATTCCATCCTATAGGAATCGTGTATCCTCCATATTCAAAATCTTTAAGGACTTTCCTAAAGAAACCAAGCAAATGAAGATACATCCTTAGTTTCTAGTGCCACTCTCATGTGTACTTCATTTTGGCTAAGTCATCCTAGGGGAAAAGTTCCCCTGAAGATTTGTCCTTAATTATCTTCTCTTGCTCTACAAAATTCCAAGTAATGACTAAGTTAATATGTTTGCCGATCATTCTTTGAAATTTGATTTATTTGCCTAGCTATATTTGAAATGTACCTTGCACCACAGCGTCGTATACAGACTGATTGCTTGTCAAAAGCCGGATTAGAAAGGTAATAAGAACAGAAGATGTGTCATGTCCTGCAATCATCACACCTATGGCATTATCTACAATTTCCTCATCAGATTATGACATTGAGTTGTTCTCACTTTGGAGACTGAGCAGGCAAGTGATGGGTTCCTGATGAGGAAAAGCAACGTGTTACTTTAACGCTTCTGTCATTTCATGTATGAGATCCATCATCATAGTTCTAACTTTTCTGCTTGCTTGAATGCCACGATTAAAGCGTGTGAATGGAAAGTTTATTGGTATTGACAAGAGAAGTCCTGCGAATGCATTTCTGGTTGCTCCTTGTTGCATTCCGGATATAAGTGAGCTCATTATGTTGAAGTTGAGCCTCTTCAGTAAAGGCACTACTGCAATCTTTTGATTGCCATGCCAGTATCTCTCCGAATACTTTCTAACTTCTTCATCCATCTTCCAAACATATTACTTCAACATTTCAGGCCTTAAGAAAGAAACAAGTGCTCCCCTCATTCGCTTGTGATCATTGCCTGCCAACGCCGTCATATTTCCCTCACCACAAATGCTTCTAAATGATGGGGGCTGTTGATGGGCAAGCGTTTCTCCATCACAAGTGAAAATAAACCTGTTGGCTGCCTGTCCATGGAGGAAAAATGTAGGTGTCCCAAAGAGGCCAAGTTTAGCAATGGAACCATATTTTGTTACTCTTTTTTTAAGCCATTGTTCTGTGGTGTTAGTGTGCATGGCATGAGCAAGGGCTCTGGCCTAAAATGGATAACCACAAATAACCTGGTGGAAGCTTTTGGGAAGTCTTCCCGTTGAAGATTATGCAAAAAAGAGGGAAATGAATAAAAGCAAGGCTACATAAATTGCAGAATCCATGGCTAATTCAAAGAACTTGCCGAGAATATAAGATTTAGGAGGCTACGAGGATTCTTACTTACAGAAACTCTAATGGTTAAACTTAGAAAGCACAAAGAAATATGATCATTGCTCTATAATTTATGTATTTTTGTGTTCTCTTGTTGATGAGATTAATATATGCCGTCGTACTTGTGCATTTGATTCATATACACAAATAGTTTGTATCCTTCGCTGACTTCAAACTGATAATGCTTGTTGACAATCAGCCTGGCTATGGTTGGTGGAAAACTCAATGAGAGCTATTGTAATTTAATG
>JAWDEX010000006.1:2273304-2299151 GCA_035221805.1 Trichilia hirta | reverse complement strand
TGTCATTCGAGCGTGGTTAGCAGTTAAGCATAATACAGTACTTGACACTTCCAATATTGAAAAGGGTCAGCTGCTTCTTCAGCTATTCTTTTTATGTACTGTTGTACAAATTAATTCAATTTGTCACTTGCTTGTTTGTTTGGTATTATGCAGAGAAATTGAAAAATTCTGAACAGTTTAGGAGATACGTCGTGTTCTATGTTGAGAGGCATCATTTTGTCAAGTTAAAAATGTCAATATTGTGCATCCAGCGAGCAACTAGAATATGGATTAGTAACAGGCATCAAGCTGGGAGGATTGAACTTCATGGTTCACCCATTCCTGATTTACTGAGTGATGCCAATGATGGTCAGGGTTGTGTGCATAGCTTCTCCGAAATTGATAAAACTCTTTTGTGTCAAGAAAAGGATGATAATAATTTGGAACTACAAGCAGCACTTAAAATTCAGTTTGCTTGGAGGAATTTTATGTCAAGCAGGTTCCTCCAGAAGAATTGGTTTGCTGCAACTAAAATTCAGAGTTATTTCCGTGGTTGGTTGTTAAGAGGGAGGTTCTTAAATCATAGGAAAGCAACCCTAAAAATTCAAAGTCATTTCCGAAGCCTAAGATGTCAAAGGGCTTTTCAGCGATACAAAGTTGCATCTGGGTCAGCCAACATTATTCAATCTTATGTACGTGGTTGGATTGTGAGGAGAGAAGCCTGGAAACTTAGGCGTCTCGTTGTTATCATCCAAGTAAGTTCTCTAAATTTGTTTTTTATTTTAATGATTCTGACATCTGTGTTTGTGTGTTCGAATTTTTAATTTTCTGGGGCTCAGCGTTTTAGGATTCTTAAGTTCTCTTCTCTGTCCAACTGTTTGGACGCAAAAAAGAAATATTTCTCAAATCTGTTGAGTTTTTTTTCTCATTTTTTGTCCAACTTTCTAAATAATTTATTGTTTGATGTACTTGAGACACAACTTATACCAACCCCGTTTGGAACATCTTAATTATTGTTAACCACTTAGCTCTCCTGTGCTCACTGTGAATTGTAACATTTTTAATCAAGAATGGGTCTGTTATTACTCAACCTATCAACATATTCCAATCCCTCTTTTATTAATTCAATTGTTATAATGCCATTAGATGGCACAGAAGGTTAGTAATTGGTTTTAAGTCTCTTATAATTAAACGAAAGTGGCCCAATAATATAGTTTTCTTCAGGCACTTGATATGAATTTCTGGCCTTTTTTTTAGATATTGTTGCCGGACTCTACTTAACACGTGGACATATGTGTTACTTCTCCACACCTGCTATATATGCTATATATTTTTTTGCAGGATGGGTTTCTTATCTGTATGCTGCTGTGCCTTTAGTACTATATCTATTATCTGCCTTTGTTATTATATACTTTATCTACACAACACATGAATATATCATATGATTAGTAGTTTGGCTATAGCATCTCAAAAATTAGCATTTTGTTTCGAGTTCAGAGTTGCTTCCGTGGTTGGTTGATAAGAAGGGACTTTTTGTTCCAAAGAGAGGCTGCAATAAATATCCAAAGTGCTGTTCGATCCCTAAAATGCTGGAGACCTTTTCATTCTCATAAACATGCTGCCACTGAAGTTCAACGATTTGTTAGGGGGCAAATTATTCGAAGCAGGCTCTTAGGTAGTTCTAAGGTTTAATGATCTTAATTTTATGCATAAGTTTGAGTCATTTTTGAGTTGTGGCAATGATAATATTTAACTCTGATATTCCTCTGCTGTAGGCTCATCTGGTTACCGTGCAGCTATCCTTAAAGGCAGCAATTTCAATACCATTAAAGGATGCTTCCAGAGTGTTGAACTGAAAATATTTCTCGATTCTGTTTTGAAACTGCAAAAGTGGTGGAAATACATTTTGTTGCTTAAATTAAAAACAAAGTCAGCTATTATTATCCAATCACATATTCGAGGATGGACAGCAAGGCGAAAGGCCTCTAGAGAGAAGTGTTGTATTGTTGTGCTTCAAGTAAGATATTTTCATATTTTGTTGTGCTTCCCTATGTAGCATTTATAATAAAATCGAGTAAATCAATGAAGCAGGTGAGCATATGTACATTATGACAAACCTTTTTTCAAAAATCATGTTTTGGGCTATTTTTGTTAGACAAAGCAGTCAGATAAATCTGTTGGTACTTGCCACTTAAATGTTCAAGTTACCATGTTCTTTTATTTTACATCTTTGTCATGTAGATATTCGAATCAATTAGTGCAAGTTAATTTTGTCTAAGTTAAAATGCTCTTAACTTTTTCCTTTTTGCCTTGAAATGTTTTCACTTTGTATGCTGGAATTCTATCTAACTTCCATAATTTGTTAGTCTCATTGGAAAGGTTATCTTGCACGGAAAGAGTCAAGTAGGCGGCTACTGGATTTACGCTTGAGAGTTCAGAAGTCTGCTGCAAATGTAGATGATGGAATGCGCATTATTAACAGACTTGTATCAGCACTTTCAGAACTGCTAAGCATGAAAAGTGTCAGTGGCATTCTGCATACTTGCGCAACCTTGGGTGAGATACGTTATTTGCTGCCTCATATATTACTGCAGTTAATCATGTCACTTTCAGGAATGTATGCAGTATGACTTTACTTTACTTTGAATTCTCTTATATTCAATGCTATTATTTTAGTAAGTATTTTTGGCTTTTCTGTTGAGCCGATTTTTGCACTCCCAGTGTTTGCTTGGGTAAGAAGGTAAGAATAATATTCAAGAAATACTTTGATTAAAAGTGAAAGAAGAGGGATCAAAGCTCCTCAATCACACACATGTTCCACTTCAGTATCTTATAGATACCATGGTACGACAATATATCTAAAATGATAAGAATAATATGTGGTTAGATAAATTGTATACGGTAGCGTAGTTTCCCTGTTATTAGACAAATCAATTATGGCTGCTGTCTGTTGGATTTTAAAAGTTATGATGTTATTTTGCGGTGAATGAAGCCCTTATGTGAAATTCTTTTCTGTAGATATGACAACCGAACATTCTCAGAGATGCTGTGAAAAACTTGTTGCAGCAGGGGCAATTGATACCTTACTGAAGCTTATTCGCTCAGTCAGTCGAAGCGTACCTGATCAGGAAGTCTTAAAGCACGCACTCTCGACTCTCAGAAATCTTTCCCGTTATCCACATTTGAATGAAGTGTTACTTGACTGTCAAGGATCTATAGAAACTATTCTGTGGGAGCTGCTGAGGTAATGATTCTTCTTCATTTTAATTGAATTCATTGTTTGTCATTAACTTCTTTCCTTCATAACCTTTTTCCAGGAATAAGGAGGAGGGATATTTCATTGCTTGTGAGATTTTGAAGAAGATGTGTTCAACTCGTAAAGGTGTTGATGCTATATGTAAATTACCTGCCCATTTGAAGAGATTGAACAATCTTGTTGAGGAGCTAACAAGGAAAGCAAACTTGGAGCAAAGGTCAGATTTTAGTATTTGATGAATGAATTATTAATCTCTTCCGCATTGAATTTAAATGATGCTAAGGCAATTAGAATTTACATAAAATTTTGTCAATATCCTGTCTAAATCCTCCATCCAGGAATTCCCGTAGTGTGGTTGTGAGAGAAAACTTGGAAAGAAGGTTGAGAGAGGCTGTTGAACTTCTGAAGCTGATTAAACATGGGTAAATTCAGCTGAGAAATCAGGTGATAATGTTTGTTTAAAAAAAAAATTGCTTGGGATTGTTTGTAGTATATATTTTCTAAGTGCCATTGAATTACACGTTCAATGGAACGTTGAATTAGACATCCTGTATTTGAATTCGACCAATGTCATTGTGTTGTCCAGGACGACCGAAATTAGGTTTGTTTGTTTTTTTTTTTAAAATTTTAAATTGAATCGAATCTGCTTTTAAAATTATTTTTTAAAAATAAAATATAATAGTTTATATTTTTATAATTTATATAAAAATTTTATATTTTTAATATTGTTGTTATTTTAATATTTTGAAAACCGTACTCCCAACGTTGAAGTTGTGGGGTGGATTTAAATCTCCGCATTTAATTGTGGACTAGAATTTATAATTGATGAAAAAAATATAAAATAATAAAACAAATTTTTTGCTAAAAAACGCTCCGTTTTTGCTGAAAATGCAAGTATTCCCCAATGCCTCTGCCTCGAAAAGCATAATAATCATATCAAACTGAACTTTGTCTTCTCAGTTGGGGTTCAGAAGATATTTTCCACTGGATTGGATTCGGCAACTTGTTATGGGTCATGGTATTATAATCTTCATTATCTGCAAGTTGTAATTAATTAATCAAATAAATAGATGCAATCTGTGTATAGCAAGTATGGTTCATTTTTTTCGGTGTTGTGGTCCCAATATCTGCCGTGCACTTGACATGACATATTATCCTCGTTTTTTTTTTTTTTTTATAAGACCATGAGACTTTGAGATTCCGTTTCTGGCACTACAAATATCTGTCCAACCGGCAAAGGAGCAAAACGGCGTGATAACATTAATTCTAAATTTTTTAATTTTAAAATACATTTCAAAAGAGGAGATAAGTGAATTAATAAAATTAAAATTTTTTAATTTTTAAAATTATTTATAATATTTTTTGTTATATTATTTATTTTTAAATTTAACTAATTAGTGTCCGATTAAAATTTTTTATATTTATTATTTATAATAATTTTTTATAATATGGAAAATCTAAAATGTTTGTGTATAGTAAAATAGCAAACTTGAGTAAATGAATCAAATTACAATTATGTCATATTTTTTTTAACACATAATTGTCTTTTAAATAAAGAAAAAAATTGATGGCCCCTAAAATTATGACATGATGAAATCTTTTATGTTCAAATTTTCATCGTAGCGTAATCTAAAAGCCAATCAAACATGTTTGATTTTTCAGTCTTCAAGCAGCTCTTGCAAGAACTTCTAGCCTTTCAGGCCTATCTGCTGGATCAATGAAAAAACCCCGCCTGGTGAAAGATCTTGGAACTGTAACTGTCAACACACCATCTTCATAACCAGCTGATATTCCATCGATATTGATCACTCCATTGACTGAAAGAAGGAAACTCTGTGTTGCAGGTAAGATGATGGGCAACTGGAGGGAAGAGAGTCTATTGGTCCTTTTATAGGCCAATTGGGCAAGGCCAGTTGCCTTGGTTGAGATGACAGTTGAAGTCGATAGCTTAATTAAACTTTAAATAACATGACCCTTTATTGAAAAAGAACTGGAAAATTGCAACCATTGCACATCTCTTGTGTTTTTAATCAAACTCACTCGTCTTGAATAAAAATACCTATAATTTAATTTTAACTTTTTATATCTATCTTTATTATTTATTTTGTTGTAGAATTAGAAAACTAATCAAAACTAATAACTCATTTATCAAACTTAAAATATCACTAAGTTATGACGTATTATTATATCTTCGGTAAACTCCAATCTCTTAAGTCACTCATATTTTGGTATCTTCTTATTTTATTTATTTTATTCTACTAACTTAAAATATGAGAATATATATGTAAAATTGTTTTCCATTTGAGATATTTACAATACAATTTTTTTTATTTTTCTGATTAATCTATTCTTTACAATACATTTGGAATGCTTATATTAAAAATTAAAAAAGATAAAATTGGCTTTGGAAGACTAACGACATCCCCGTGTCACCAACTAACTCCGACAATAGTTTCCATCCGACAACTAGTGACATGGTCCCATTGTCACCTAATATCGTCGGAGTCGTCCAATGACAAGGGAATGTTATTTGTCGTCGAAAGCTATTTTCTTCTCTTCATTTTTCAATATACTACTACATTTCACACTTTTATGTTTAACATTCCCTATTCCTCTGCTTATATGCTCCTTTGTGTGTGTGTGTGTGTGTGCTAACCAACATTATTTTGGTAAACGAAAGAACAGAATCAGTCACGATAATGTATTGTTTAAGTAGAATATGGAGGAGTTTTTCTGAGGGGCTTGAGACTTGTAAAACTGGTAGGAATAAATTTGTTATTTTATCAAGAAATATAATTTACCAAGAGTTTGTTTGTCACCTTGTTGGCGTGTCTTAAATAGATTTATCCTAATATTATATTAGATTGAGATACTTGCCAAGACAAACTTCGTCGATTGCTTTAATCCATATACATCTATGGCTATATTTTATATTGCAGACTTAACAAATATGGATAATGGAAAATTGGTCGGTGGGTTGACTCGTTTGTTTGTGTCATTGGAACCTCGAGTTAGTTCCGCTAAATAGAGTTAATAAGGTATTAATATATTTTTTTTCTCTTTTAGTGCCAACAACCAATTGATAGACACATTTCTCATGTTGTAGTATTATTTCTTTTACCACGCAATTGTGTGAACATAATAACTCATCGACATGTGGTAAAAAATATACTTCTCACAATGAATAATTGAATCACATTGGTTTCGGTTGTTTTGACATAAATAACACTTATATGGCTAGCAATGTTGGGATATATAAAAGAAATGATTCGGATTGGCAAGTTACACCAGAACATATAATTAACTAAACCAACAAGTGTCATTCCCCCAAGGTCGTTATACGCTACCCTTGACAAAGAATTAAAAGACTATTTTGATCGATCATTCACATGTTACTCCACCTAGGTCATCACATGTTACTGTAGTTAGCTTGTCAAATACTACGCTTATAGGTGGTCACATGCTACTTCACCGAGGCCATCACATGCTATTCTGACCGAGCCAATAAATGCTACTTGCAATGAAGAACCATTGAAAGTTAGAGAATCACATCATCGCCTTTATTGGTTGCTGCTAATTCCATAATTAATGATTAATCCAAGTGATGCTTTCTCTAGAAATGATCGAGGTAAAATTATTGAAGGCAAATTATATACCAATCAAGAAATTCATATTACGTCAAGTATTAAGCATGCTTATTATAATAAAAGATATATTGAAATTTGTATAACAATATCGATAGCTGATCGATTTGAATATGCATAAATGATAACTTTGTTTAGAGGTTTAACGTCATAAAGGACCCAGAAGGGACAAAGAATTTTTACATTATTAGATTTTTTAAATAATATAATTAACAGCTAGATGTTTTGTCTGTTGGCTACCGTCGAGTTGGAAGACGTGTAATTGGTAAACTTATCAAGTCAAAGTCTACAAATCTAAGTCGAATCTATACCCCTAAGAACATTCAAGCAGACATTCACAATGAGAATGGCGTATAGCTTTCATACAAAGAAGAATGGCATGCAAAAAAAAAAATATTAATGCCCAAATGTGAGTTGCAGACTGAGAATTTAATTGGTGCTTGAATTTTTATGCAATTGGGGAAGAGAGTACTGTTTTACACTGTTGGGTTTAGTTTCCTTCACTAATTAATTTTAATTAATAGGCCAAGAAATATCCTAATTTGGATTGACTTACTGATTGGAAAATACCAAATAAGGAAAGAAGTCATACTGGTGCTGACTAGCCATTTAGCTTTGAGGGATTGAAATATATGACAGGAAAATATTATTGCCGTGGAAAAAATCTTGAAACCAAATAGATATACTACTCTTTCGAGAGAAAGGAAAAAGATAAATACTAGAATGCTTTTGCTTTACATTCATATGCTTGAAAAATTTTGTCTAACAATATTAATGTTACCATGCACTTAACAAGGGCATTTTAGTATTACAGTTATGTAACTCAACAAGTTGGTTGTTTCTGTTTTCTGGTTAAGAAAATGTACAAAATAGATTATTCTCAAAGAGAGAATGCAATGAATCTGCTCAACTTAATTCTGGTAACAAAGAGTCAAGTTAGGTAGAATGATAAACATAATTGTACTGGAGGTCACAATGGAAGTATGAACATATAGCTAGCCCGGAGTAAGAAGTTGCATTCAACACTCCCACTGGATGGGAAAAAACTGATTGA
The DNA here is from genome assembly GCA_035221805.1 of Trichilia hirta. Classification (NCBI taxonomy): domain Eukaryota; kingdom Viridiplantae; phylum Streptophyta; class Magnoliopsida; order Sapindales; family Meliaceae; genus Trichilia; species Trichilia hirta. The sequence continues at coordinate 2,291,218 of JAWDEX010000006.1, read as the reverse complement.
CATAAAGCTTAAGACGAGAAGTTGTATTCAACATTTAACCATCAACAATGAAAAACAAGCTAATTAAATATAATGCCTCAATAAGTCGTCTCTTGCTTAATACTTCCTAAGTATATCTCAGATATAACCAAAATTTTATATATTAAGAACAAGTAAAAACAGCTACAGACATAAGTTCGGTTTCATTCTTTCCCGGCTGTTTTAAGTCCCATTGTGTAATCGTCCGAACACAAAACAATTGCTATAAGGCCTGTGATATGTAAGCGGAGTGGATAGGGCGTTACAGGGTGGGTCATATGTAAGCCTGCACTATGAAGAAATTATTTAGCATTTGCAGAAGAAATTTCAGATTGATCAGTGAAGACGGCTGGAAAACTTATGGCTTTGATTACATCAAGAGATGGACCCTAAATTCCATTCCTATCCAATCCATAATTCAATGCGACAATAACACGCGAAGGTAACTGGCTTTCCCTTTGATAAACACCAATCAATAGATTCACTATTACTCTGTCACTTATTCCTGAAGTTATCCCTGACAGCCTTCAGGTCCCATCATTACTATTTGTATATTACCTGATCCATTGAGCAAATGACCAGTCTCTGTAAAAGCTGGCATCCAGTCTGACTCTCTTCGACGTCCAAGACAGTGAAGGATGACCTCTTTTCCTATGATCATACGGTTCTTACGGTTCTTTGAACTGATGCTGAGAGTCGTTACTACAAATAGACTGTCAATGGGTGGGAAAGAATGTCCGGTAACAGGGCTCAAGAATGTAGTGATTGAAGGTTATAGTACCCTGACCAACCAGAAAGGATTGGGCTAGAGATTCCTATCTCTAAAATGATTGTGACAAGGTGAATACTGAGGATACTCTTCAACATCCAGCCTGTCCCAAGAATCCCACAAAGGGCCATGAAGATTTCCACTGCCAGCTCTTTTTTCCTTTCGATCATAGCCTTTTAAAGACTAAATAAACTTTACTTGTGTCCTTCCATTGCTGCTTTAGACAGAGAGGACTGCAGTTGATTACAGCTTGACCATGTCCACAAAATATGGACTGATCCCCATGGACTCCTTTCTTATATTATTGCAGACTGCCTCAAGCCACCACTTGAGTTCAGTCAGTTCTTTCAGAGGAAAAACTGTGATGTGTGTTTTTGTCTTTAATAAAACAGTGTCCGCTTGCTATTACAAAACAATGAAAATTTTCCATATATAGAATGACAATTAAGGTAAATTGCTCTACAAGAAAATTGAGTGCGGGCTAATCTAATGGCTAAGATGCATAGGAGTGTACTGAAAGAATTTTGCCCGTCAGGTCAGCTGCTTAGTACCATCTCAGCAGTGAAACATTCTCTGTTGTTGTGTCATCATCAGCATCCTTAGCGTGCCTTCTGGAAGGTGATATTTGGACCAGATCATTCTTTGTGTGCCGAGTGACTTGACTTTCAGACCTGATCCCAAATCCACTTTCTTCAACTAGTCCAACATCTCCAAAGATCTCTTCCCTTGGTGGTTCTGCATACTTGGTTGGTGTGGAGTTAGCAGTTGTGGTTGCCTTTTCTTCATATGCCTGACTAGGAGGATGTGAAATTGTAACCGCAATCAGGTCATTGCCCTTGGCCATTTCTTGAGGCCATTGAATATCAACAGTCTCAATAAATGGTTCAAAATGCACCAACCTCGACCATTTTGGACCACCTTCATTATCCACCCGAAGCAAAGGGTGCACCAAAGAAATGGCCTTCATGAATGCATAAACAAACCTAAGCTCCTCAAGAGTTGGATTCCTAAACCGAAGCTCACCTGAAGATGTACAATGTGCAACATCAATAACAGGAAACCTGTCAGTCCCTGACACTTCTAATGACAAAGACCTAATCATTTTCTTGTTAGATGGAAACATCAATGACTCAATCTCAAAAGAAACCCTTAAAAGCTCAACATTTGGAATCCAAATTGTCTCTCTTGATCCTGTCATCCTCTTACAATCATTTTGATTTCTAAACATATAAATCCCTATATCACCACCATCACCTCCAACAAATTGTGCACATGGAAACGGCTGCTTCTTATTGGACCATTCTGACTCCTTCCCAACCCGGATTCCAAACTGATGTCCCGGGCGCAATCTCTTCCATGGTTCTGTTCTATATAGAGCAGCAGCAGCCTTATATATCGACTTTATAAAGTTAGGAGCAATGCCTTCGACTTTCATAAGGCAAGTTCCGGATCCAGGACCTAACCCAGGACCCGACCCAAATTGCTCCTGGAATCTACCAAACAAGTTCTTCAAATGCAAATCCATTAGATCCAAGTAAATCCTTCCAAATTCCAGAACCAACAAGAAGGAACTCGACCGTTTGACTTAACTCGTGCACAGATCCTACAAGTTTAAAATCATGCAATGAACATAATCATAAAGGGTCTATGAATCTCATAAAAAAATTTATACTTCAAAGTTTATATTACATCGAAACTCCAACGAAAAGTCAGAATGTGTAAACACAAGAATAACAGTAACTTATTCGCGTTGTATATACGTCACAAATTGAAAACCACAAATAGGAATTATAATACACAATCTAAGGAACAATAAATCAAACAAATGTTGGGAGAAACGATGAAGATCAAATGAAATTCTAAACTTTTACGAATATCAGCTTTCATACATACCAGAATCAAAACTCTCTCAAGTTCCGGATTGAGAGGTATGAATTGCAAAAAGATATCGGCAGCAGATTGCGAACTTAAGTGGAGAACCTTATCAGATCCAGAGCATTTCGGACATGGAACTACAGTTTAGTTTAATTCCATCTCTAATAGTAACTGGCAAGTAAACGACAGGGTGCCAAGTTTGACGTATAATTATATCATAATGTCGTAAAATCAACAAATATTATTAATATTAAATGCTAATAGAGAAGACAGTTTATATTTAACATACTGAAATTTTTTTAAGGAAAAAAATAATTTTAAAGATATAAAGTTTTTAAATAAATTATTATATAAAATTAATATAATTAATATAATTTATTTTTCTCAATTATAATAATTATTAATAAATAATAAAAAATTTATATACAAAAATTGGTATGTTTAAAAATTTTATTAATAAGAATGCAATTACTTGTCAAAATTCTTATATTTAATAAATATATATATTAAGATTTATTATTAATTACTACATTAAATATTAAAGATTATTATAAATAATAACTATAAAATACCTTAATCATTCTGTTAATAAAATTATATTTTAATATTAATTATTTTTAAAATTCAAAAATAATTACTTAATGATAATTAGTTAACTTCAAAAAAAGTGAAAAATTGAATCACTCCAAATTTGATGCATAGTGAAAGTAATTAAATTTATATTCACGTTGAGCTGCTATCCTTTTGTTTGGAGTCTCTTCATCAATTTCTTTTAACAATTCATTAGTTTTCTTTTATTTAGAACTTTGGTGGAATTATAATTTTTGAAATTGGTGTTTCTAAAAATACCAAATAAAGCTAATTTTCTTGATTTAAAAATCTGTATCCTAAATATGAAAAACAGTAAATATGTTTGATTAAATATTTGAAAAAAAAGGGGACAAAAATTTAACATTAATAAAATAACATTTCAATTTTTCAGCTTTTCTACCAAAAGAATAAAAATACAGTTTTATTTTCTATGGGTTATTTTTCAAAATATTTTATTAAACCTTTTTTCAAAAAAATTAAAATTATAAATTTTTTTTTTTTAAATCATAAATTTGATATGTTAGATTATAAGAAAACCAACGTTACCGTGAATCCGATGTATACGTTCCTGTTCTGTATAGAACAACAGTACTGTTCACCCGTGAATCTAACGGTTAAAGAAACTTTACGACTCCATCTCTGCCACGTAAGCACCATACGTGCCAACAGATGCCTATAGAAAACACAAGAGTACCAACCAAACCTAATCGACACCACTTCTAGAGTTAGGGTTTTCTTCCTCTCTTTCTTCCTCTCTCAGATTTTCCTCTCCCTTTCGATTTTCGAACATATATAACATGATGCAGCCAACGCCTGGAGCGGTCCCGCCACCGCCACCACCGATTGCTCATCAGTACCAGTACCAGTACCAACAACAGCAGCCGCCTCAGCAGCAGCCGCCTCCACAACCTTCACCTTACATGATGATGATGCCACCACAGCCTCAGGCACAGCCCCCTGCCATGTGGGGCCAGCAGGCCGTTCCGATGCCAACGGCAGGAGTGGCGATGCCAGCTCAGCAGCAAACGCCGCAACAGGCTCAGCAAGCGGGGCAGGCCGGGGAGATCCGGACGCTGTGGATCGGAGACTTGCAGTACTGGATGGACGAGAGCTATCTCACCAGCTGCTTTGCACATACCGGCGAGGTATGCCCTGTAATTGCGTTGGATTTGTTACTTAATTTAGTCGATTTGAGGATTATTTGTTTGTTTTGCGTTTTGTTATGTTTCTTTTCATGTGATTTGATTATTGCTAAGTTGTAATAACGCAAAATTATAATTACTTTGGTTATGTTCATAATTTTTCTCCCTTGTTCATAGCGTCAAAAATGCTTTTTGGGTTCGTAATACCTGAAAAAATATTTTGATTCGTAGTGCCTTAAAATATTCTTCTTACTTGTAATATCTTCAAAATTTTACTTTTAAAATTCCTCCTTTTTTTGTTGCTGTGAGAGATTTTGAATGTATATAATTTCAAATTATTACTGGAATATTTGGCGATACCTTAAGAAGAAGGTTCTGTAGGCCTTTGAGGCGCTATTGCAATGTATAATGGTTGAAAAGCAGTAGTTGAGAATGTGAGTATTGCAACTGATTAGCATTCAAGCTAGAAGCGCATTGATAAACTGCAAATTTGAATATGTTAGTGATGATTTATCATGGTTGCAGTGATATGCTTAATGAAATAATAGATATGGTTGCTTTGTGATGTCGAACAAAATTATGTTTGTTTGATCCAAAAGTATCTTTGAGCTTGAGTAGAGGGAGCTTCTCCTTGTGATTTCAGTACAAAGAACAATCTTTGGAAACGTTGAAGCACAATTAAACCACTTATTATATTTTAATTACTTTGACTGATAAGTGTTTCCTGTTGCAGGTTGTTAGTCTAAAAGTAATACGCAATAAGCAAACTGGTCAGATAGAGGGTTATGGCTTTATCGAGTTTATTACACGTGCTGCTGCTGAAAGAGTATTGCAGACTTATAATGGTACCCCAATGCCAAATGGTGAGCAGAACTTCAGGCTGAACTGGGCCTCTTTTGGTGCTGGTGAGAGGCGTGATGACACCCCTGATTATACAATATTTGTTGGAGACTTGGCTGCTGATGTTACGGATTACATGCTTCAAGAGACCTTCAGGGCTCGCTTTCCATCTGTTAAGGGTGCAAAGGTTGTCATTGACAGACTTACTGGATGCTCGAAGGGTTATGGATTTGTTAGGTTCAGTGAAGAAAGTGAACAGTTACGTGCAATGACTGAGATGAATGGAGTCTTTTGTTCAACAAGACCCATGCGAATTGGTCCAGCAACCAATAAAAGGACTATTACAGGTTATCAGCAGTACCCTAAAGGTATTTTCTTGGTGGTTATGTGGTCGGGTCAAGCCTTCTTGTTATATTGTGAAATTATGGTTGCATTAACTGGAACTGTAATTTATTGGATGGCAGCTCTTTGGCTTTCTCTTATTATTTATGTGCGTGCTGTACATTTTGTTTGATTTTGTTCTGATTTTATATTTTCTAGTTGCATTAGTTTAGATGTGGTCTAAAAACAATTGGATATTGAAGCTTTTGAAAGATGGTGTGATTGTAATAATAGTGTCCAACTACTGTTTGATGTGTGAATGCTTAACCTTATTGTCAAGTTTGCTTTGTTTCAGTTGCGTTATTGCGATGAGCAGCACTTTCAAAAGTCATTTCGATCCTTTAATTTCCTTTAACATTTGGAAATAATAAATGATATTAAAATCTTGACTCATAGAACTCCTGTTGTCTCAAAGCAGGATGTCAGGAGGCTCTGTCATCATGGGGCCTGGAACTGATTTCAGCTGAAATGGTTATCCCTTTAGTGTGTGCCCTCGGTTAGGTCAGTTTTTGTGTTTATGTCAAGCCCTTTATTTGAGATTTTGTGGCATTTGCTGTGCTACATTTTCAAAGTTTCTTTTCAGTTCATTCTATTGTTGGAGCTGTCAGTCCTGCTAATTTTCTTTACTTTGATCCTTAATTAAAGGTTTATCATCCCGGTTTCATTTTGGTTTCTCTTTAGGTTTTTATCCTTTCAGTGTTTTATTGTTAGAAGAACTACATTTTTAATTTCTTATGCTCTAGTTTTTTTCTTTTGCCTTCTACATTTTAGTTTGTGCAATTGTTACCCATTGTTTAGTATTTGGGGATTCTTTGGTCTATGCATCTTTTTATTTACTTTAGTTCATGAGAAAAAGTCTCTTATGATTTTGGGCGTCTTCTAAATCAATCTTCATGGAATTGCAACATATGTGCTGGCATTGGGGATGTCATCATATAGTTCGCGTTTGATCTTGTATTTAGGTTCTTATTGCAGTCTCTATGTCTCTTATGTTGTCATACTGTAAATTTTGACTTTCTTTTTATTCCTTTCCCTTTGGGTTGCTTTAATTAGGCTGCTGTATGCACTGTAGATGTCAAACTTTAATAATCTTTTTTCTGGAGTCACTAAATATTGTTACAAGTATTCCTGTATGTTAAAATGATTGAAACAAATTCTGCAGCACTTGGGTTTAGCAACTTTATTACCTTGGTTGGGGGTTGATGGGGAAGATGTTCTAGTCTGCAGAATGCTGTTTAACTGACAACTGGAGAACAACCTTCTTGCATTTGATTTGTCTTTGGTTGACCAAACTTGGTATTTAGGATTGTACCTCCTATATTGCACAAAAGAAAATTGTTCTTTTGACAGAAGGGAACTGTCGCTTCTAACTTTTTGATTTCTTACGTAGTTTTTGGTTAGACTGCTTTATGATGTCCACTTTCTGACTGCTTTACATTGGATAATTGTCGATAAAAAATTGTATAGGTAAGTATGTCTGATAAGATCCTAGTTTGAGATTCATGTTGTAATGTATTGTGTTTACGGAAGATATTATGCTACCCCTCCTTAACAGATTGGTTTGTGACATATTTTTATTCTTCAATACTTTCTTTATGGATATATTTTTACTGGTTGATTGTGATTTTCTGTTCACTTCTGGGTGATGTTTATTTGTATTAATGTGTAAGTATAATGATTGGTTTCCTATAAGGAGCATTTGTATAGAATATGCTATCATTTTGAACTTTCAAGCATCTTGGAGGTACTTATTCTGTTAGTTTATATGCATTTTTATTAATTCATTTCAAGCTTTCTGGGTCCAGGGTCGACTGGGACCTGCATGTACTGTTTCATCTTTCCCAAGATTTTGGATGGTTTGAATTGTTTCCAAATTGTTTCCTTAACTTCTTACTTGCCTTAAGTTCCATTTCTGTTTTTTATATGCAGCTTCATATCAGAATTCTCAAGGGGCACAGGGTGATGATGATCCAAATAATACAACTGTGAGTACTGTTGTAATTTTGTGTCAAAACTTTCTTTCTTGTAAAGGTTTGTGACATCAGAAATTTGAACAGGTGTTTGTTGGTAATCTGGATTCTATTGTAACTGATGATCATTTGAGAGAACTGTTCAGCCAATATGGGCAACTAGTACACGTAAAAATTCCATCAGGCAAGCGATGTGGGTTTGTTCAATTTGCTGACAGGCAAGTAATTTTACTTATTACTCAACTCCCAATGGAAAGAAGCAGGTTTTATAATGTTTTTTATTGTCTGTGATTCTTCAGAAGCTGTGCAGAGGAAGCATTGAGAATGTTAAATGGAACTCAGTTGGGTGGGCAAAATATTCGCCTTTCATGGGGGCGCAGTCCTTCGAACAAACAGGTACTTCACGTCATCCTATTCATCTTTTAGTTCTTTATGTAAGTAAATATTTCTGGGGGTAAATCTAACAATCCCTTTTGGTTTTTCTGTTTGCATTCAGACTCAGCCAGATCCCAGCCAATGGAATGCTGGATATTATGGGTATGGACAAGGATATGAGAATTATGGTTACGCTGCTGCTCCCCAAGACGCTAACATGTACTATGGAGGCTATCCCGGGTATGGAAATTATCAGCAGCCTCAGCAGCAACAGCAGCAGCCAGTCGGATATAGCTAAGAAATTGTTTCTTGCGTGTTGTAGTGGTAATTAATGTAACGGTGATTTAATGCTATCTACTGTTATCTTGCTGTGCTTGTCTGGAGGGAATTAGCTGTACTATTTTTCCGCTTGTTTTATGGCCTATGTGCTATAAACCTTTCTGTTCTCGTAAAATTTTGCCAGTACCAATTTAATATTTAATTTTTCAGCTATTTTAAATATATGCACCTTTGTTTCTTCTTCTCCTAAGTGTATGCACAAGTTTCGTTTTGAGAATACAGTTTAAAATTTAGAATATTCGTGATTTTCTTGTCTTTTACTGAAAAGATTATACATGCAACGTAGGTAGCAAGAAATTTGCACACGTTGCTATATGTAATGATAGGATCAACAGGCCTCAATTGATCAACGTATTTTGCAATGGAGCCATTTACAGATAAATATGTGATGGCAATATTCTTTGCTATCGGAGAAGAATAAGTTCCAAATGCAAATACAATCATTTGTAGATGACTATTGAATCTTAATTTGTAAGTCCGAACAAAAATATATACGTTAAAGCTCAACTGAAGTCCCTGGACGAAGAAAAATCGGTCGGTGGTACTATAGCTAGTGTGTAATCCAAATGATACTCATGATTTATGCTTCTTTAGTGGGTGGCAATTCGATCCACAACTCTAAAAGAGGTATTTTAGGCAGCAAGAAATTGAACTTCAAATGATAAAATTGGTTATTACGTATCCAATCAAACAATGAAGACTAGCTCAAATAAAAGCTCATACGACAGAACCGGAAGTTGGGTTAGATACATTAAGATTGGATTGAATGATTACATCCCCTAAATGAAAAAAACATAAAGAATACTCGGTTTCACTTGTCCCGATACTCAGTCTGGTTTCTTCAAGTTCAAGCAATTATCGGCTGCTTGGTTGAACAATTCTTGGACCTGTTTTAGTTCCTTCTCTGTACCACAAAACCCACTAAGATGACTAGTTCTGGCGATGGAAATTTATGACAGGAACTAAAAGTACAAAATTAAGCTGCAGGAAACCAGGAAGATCAAAATAAAAAATGGAATACATCCAGTGCTTGCTATGTAACAATAGCCCACTGGCATTAGACATGGTATGTGAACTGCTTGCCTAGAATTAGTGGCCAAATCCTCACATGCGACCCAAACACTAATTGGTAGCAACATCTGAGGACCTCACATCTGACGGAGAATATCTCCATGCATCAAGATACGACACATACTCATGTTTTTTAAAATTGATTTTTGTGAATTCGAAAATTGCTATTAGCCATGCAATGTTGTTGGCATTTCAGAACTCAGTTCTACTAGCATTTTTACCTCCAAGAAAAATTCCGACCCAAGAAATTACTGATCAGAAATTCTCTCAAAAACCAGAAGTGACCTAAAATATTAACTAGATATCCCATCTACTTGACAAGCGAAAAGGTTAGTCAGTTCACCTGCAGCTTCCAGTTGCCTTTGGAGTTCTTGGCCCACAGCATCATTTTCAGCCTGGGTAGTGAAATTACACATGGAAGGATAAATAAAAAACAAAATGAGAAATGTTGGTGTAATAATGGAGAAAGCTAATCTACCAACTCCACAGTTTATACCTGGAGTTCTGCAATCCTTTTCAGTTGAGCTTCTTCGCCACCCTCAGCCAATGGAAGTGCTGCAACCAATGCATCAAACTGCAAAAGAAACAAGCAGCAATATATTACATAGCCTTCTCATTAATTAATTCAGTAAGCACAATACTTGATAAGCAAACGGACACAAAATTAGGCAATTGATGGCCACGGAGGAGAGTATCAAATGCATCCATTATCTGGTTACTTCAGAGACCAAGACAGATTCTATCCCTATATTTTCTGCCTGTTATTTTCCAAACCATCATGGATCATCCCATTCCTATAGAAGTATGAGTCATTCAAAAAATTGTTGCAATATGAAGCAAATTTTATCCATACGAACTTAGCCAAATGCTCTTCAATCAACACAATACACATAGACTTCGAAACCAGTATCCAGTGATTTAACCTCAAAAGGACTCCTAAACAAAACTATTGAACCGATGAGTACCAGAAATACATAAAAAATGACACTCTTTAGCTGACAACACTCATGAAATTCGCCTAAATGGTGATCAACTCAAAAATGTTCACCAACAACAATTGATGAGAAGAGATAGCTGGTTTCAGCGATAACTAAACTATTATATTTGTTGAATGTTGAACAAATACTCAATTGTCAGTAAAACACGGACCTGCTTAGCAGCTTTTACAAGAGCAGCACTCATTAGCTTGGGTTGTTCAGCAAAGCTTGCCGCATCCTCTGTAGGATTAACTGCTGGTGGTTCTGGGTAGTTTGGAGAGAGTCTGACCGGAGGAGCATCCCTTTGCAGTTGTCCAAAGGTATTAAAGGCAATAGCTGCAATTTGATTCACTTGTTCTTGCAACTGTGAGATTATGTCCATCCTGTAAAAGTACTCTAGAAAGTTTTTTATTTCCCAGTCTCACACATAGATACAAGAACCTAGGACGCAATCATCAACTAGAAATTAAATTTTGCAAGAAAGAAAGAAAAGTTGTGTGTGTGTGTGTTTAAACCAAACTCATTCAAGATTCTCAATTATCTAAACTGAAAAGAAAAAAGAAAAGATTCCCAATTTGAAGCCCACATCATGAAATTACATACAATAATTACTACTGGTAGACCTAATCATTAAACGTTATTATAGCTATAAATTTAGCAAAAATCGAAAAAAGGAAAGATTAAACTAACCTCTTGCAAGGTCCGAATATCCAAGGCAACCAGAAACGATAACAAAATGTCTAAAGATTTCAGCTTTATGTTTCCCCTTTTATTTTCTCGGGAAACAAACAAGTATAAACTGAAATCTACAGCAAACTTGCACAGATTTTAAGTTTAAGAAAATTTAAAAAGATGCAAATACCGGAACTACAGCGTAAAAAGAATGAAAACCTAAACTAAATTGAAGCTTCAGTGAGGAAATTACTGGAAATCAGAAGGAATTTTGGTCACGACGAAGGAACCATTAGCACTTTTTGTGAAGTCGATTTGGGGGCGGGACCAAGAATTTAATCAAGTCGGCCCTGGAAAGGCCCTGTCAATTTCTTTGCTCTTTTTCCTTTTTTAATTAAAATTTTCAGCTGAAAGACATGAAAAACTTAACTCGAAGATATTCTTCATATGGGACAAAATGAAACTAATTGAAATTCATTTAACTGGTCAATTTTTTAATTTTAGAAGAAAATTGATATTTTTTTTTAGAAGAAGTCTTGTATAAAAGGTTAAAAATTGGTTTTTCTAGACTTCTATTTGATCTTGTACCTTGAACACGAATTTTATAACAGATGGTGATTTTGGTGTCTGATCAATGAGAAAGTTTTACATGCACTGAGTGCACGAGGGCAACGCCAAGTAATCATTGCCAGCCTGACTGCTGAGCGGACAATTGATGTCAACTGATTAATATCACCATGGTACACTAGGTGCCAGTACGCTTTGGTGCTTGATCAACCCTTTTTCATTAATAATGAAAAGTAGGCATTCAAGCAAAACTAAAACAAGAAATAACGTACTACCGGAAATTGCAACCACAGACAGCACAATCGCTATAGATTGCCGAAAACAACCATCATTCTGGAGCCTAAATTTTCCATAAAGGATAAATACCAAAGGTGAAAAGCAGAATTCAAGAATTCACATTACAAAATTATCCAGAGTAGACAATACTCAAACTCTGGATTACCTATAAGCAACTACTGGATACCCTCGACTGTTGGCAGTCAAGGCGCTTCACCGTTTTATTCCGAAAGCCTTCATAATATATGCCTTCAATGCAGAGTCCTTTCTGCGTCTAGAGTTTCTCTACGAACTTTTATCTTGAACTGGATAGGTTGACACCACTAGATAAATCTAAATGAGTATGCACCATGCCAGCTTTCATATCAGAATCTGCATCATGCGTAACAGAAGATGAGCTACATATTTGGGTTTCAATTATTCTTGGTAGAACTGATCCTTCGGTTCCAATATTGGGTTCGGATGAAATAGCTTCTCCCCCAAACATCATTACTGATTGGCTGGGCGCTGGTGCAGAGTATGAACCTCCAGCGGTAGTGTTAGCAGATTCGCCAACAGCGAGAGATTTGTCCTCTCCTGCTATAGTCTTGTTAGCAAGCTCCAATAGTGCATCTTCTGGTGTATCTTTCCTTGGAGAATTCTGCTTCTCTATAATAATAGCAGTTCCAATCAGTTGAGAAGGCATGGATTTAGGCTCAGCAGATAAAGGAAATTGGTTCTTTTCAAGGTTTGGATTATCCATCAAAAAGCCAATTCCAATTGGTTCGGAACGCATGGATTCAGGTTTAGTAAATACAGCATTCTCAGAGGGCATGGATTCAGGTTTAGTTACAGTATTTTCAGAAGGCATGGATTCAAGTTTAGTAAATACAGTATTCTGGTTGTCTTCAATGTTTAGACTTTTCACTTCATTGGGAACTAAATCATTTGGCCTGAGGTCAGAACTCAATGGCTGAAGTTCAACTTGAGGATGCTGAGTAACATTTTTGGTGCACGGCATCACATCAACAAAGGGTGCAGAAATACCCACAATAGTATCTGGCTGCACTTGGTTCTGTATAACAACTTTATCATGTTTTAATTGTGCCATAATTGAGGCAGTTTGGCTCTCAAGTACAGATTCTGATATCTGCTGAGGCACCGCTTCTTCTTCCAAGGACAGACCAGTCTCATTCATCGGCAATTTATCAGCCAAAGGGGTCATAACAGAATCAGATTGGTTCTCACCTGCAGTTGGGACACCAGACTGAAGTCCGGAGTGTGGTGGGACTTGATCTGGAATTTTAGGCGCATCTGTTTTAAATTCAGTAGCTTGCTGATTAATTTGTTCTGACACAGGAACAAAACTATGCTGCTGAGATTGCGGATCTTGAAATGGGATGGGGATCTCTTTTCTTTTGTACATCTTAGCATTTGGGGCCACATCATTTACTGCAGTGATTGGAGTAAATCGCCCTGGTAAAAATACAACACCCCTCAGCTGAGTGTCAGTGCCACCTACTTTAACATTAAGAAGATATCCGGCATCAAATGAACCTTCAATGACACCAGACACCATCTGACCCACCATGTCATCAACAGCAGCATTATTTGCACCCACAATCTGTTTGTTTTTCTTCACACTGTCAGATCCAGTCACTATTGACAAGTTTTCCCCTTGGAGTTGAGGATCATCTTTACGTGGACGACCACGTTTCCGTTTTACTGGCTGATCTGATGGAGAAAATGAGCTCGTTCCTTGACTTTGCTGGTTCATCTCTCATGAAATGACGCAACACTGCTATTATTTATCACTGCATACAAGTAGTAATCTCTTTATCTTTATTAATCTCTATCAAACAACTGATGGATGAGAATAGGAATGAAAATCTATTAACACATAGAAGTTATCAGTCAAAAATTTGCAATTTCTATTGTCAAAATAGTACAATGGTAGCTCAAATTACTTGAGTTCTGAGAAAGATATAATCTCGATAGTGTCCAGATTACTCAGCAAGAAGCCATATATATCAAACCATTTATAAGAAATTTAAAACCTAGTCATTGGAATAAGATGATTTAAATTTCAAAACTTAAATTCTCGTGTTGTCAATTAGAACATATGATGACGATATTAAAATAGTTATCATAATAAGCATACAACAGTGGATACCCTAATAAACTTCTAGAGTATGAGAAAACTAGGGCCTCTCCCCCACTTATAGGCAAGTCATTATTGTGAAATTGGATGGACATCCATATTTAAATCCATCTTCACACATATTCTAAACGGCTGTATGATCAACTGTTTTATCTAAATAATGTTTCAGGAAAGGTAAAGTGATCCCCAGAACATAAAACTAACTTTAAATTTTGATAGCAATTCACAGTACACAAAGATAAACAAGAACCAGAAAGATATGCTACAAAATCAATAAAACAAATACAAATCAAAATTTGTGCAACGTGATACAAATAAAATTATAAATCAAACAATCTAGTTTTGATGGCCATAAAAACACCAATTTTGAATATTTTAATTAAGTAAATTCAGTTGTCTGCAAGCAAGGAACACAAAGATGATATGGTCCAAAGAAAGATACTAGGACTAAAGTGTACCAACATACTGCAGAGTAATAATCATAAATTTGAGTAATCAAGTTTAAAAGGCTATATAACACTTTCCTGCCTAATGGAATTAGAGTTAAGGTAGTTAATCTTTTTTCAAAAAAGAAATAATGTTCCACAAGCTAAACCTAGTTGGAACTGTCAATATTTGTGGAAATGCATGCATTTATTTTACATGAGAAGACAAAGGTAGCATTTGATATGGTACAAGATGAAAGAACATCAGCTCAAATGGGTTGATCATAAATAATGAACACTCCACAGGGACTGCTTCTTAAGAGGATCCACAGTCCAAGACTAATCTACTAGTTAGCAGTTGGACGACATAGTCCAAGAGATTATTAGTAGAACAGAACACCTTTCTCTACCTCTTAAATGTGTATCTCACCAAACTGAATTTTATATGAAAAACTACAATAAATGGATGCAAATTGAAAATGCACTTAAAATGATGACGAAGATTATAATGTGAGGTTAAACATCTATTAATCGATTAGCTAAAGCAAAATGAGCATTGGAGTGACAAGGTTCACCTTCCAAAAAGAACAAAACAAATTACAAACCATATAGTGCTCTTAAAATCTTCTTTAGCTTGCTGTATAAAAATTGTATTCAAGGAACATATATATACATAGCATGAGATTTCATTTTTCTTCAATATAAATGAAGATAGAAACATGTGCAACAAAACAAAGTCAATTTGAGCTACCAATCCCCACCCCATTTCAACTTAGTACATCTCATTCACTTCCATACAAATCAAGAAAACCATGGATGGGTGTCATTTACTAAAAGTTGATCGAATTTAAAAATTTTTACTATGATTCGTTTGGGTTGTTAACCTAGTGGTATCTTTTTCATGTGACCGGTGATAACTAGTAATACCAAGAGCCAAAACGTATTAGCAAAGCAGAGTAAAAGCATAAAAAAGAGCCAAATGGAGAATAGGTATAAAAAAAAAATATAAGCATAAACTCAGGATTATCTGTTCTTGGTTGATCTATGATATGGGCAAATAATAACATCAAAACTGGCTGAAAAATTATGGGTTCAAAAACATAAATATAACATTGCAATAAGCAACAACTGAAACGGCATTAAATAAGAAAATTTTCAATAAGATGGTATTAACTGAATTTTTATCACCATTACTCTACCATTACATAAATGAACCTCACAATCTTATTCCTCTTTTTCTTTTGTTAGTGTATTCTCTACGCTAATCAGTTCACGCTTTCTCTAAATTATCACAAAATAGACATCATTACTTTTGCTATTGTGACTCTAACCTGTCCATTGCAACATTCTTATAAGTTTAACGTTTCCTAATCTCCCATTTAAACTTTCCATGTATACCCTTCCAACTTTTGCAATTTCTAAAGTTCATATCTTTGCACGAACAAGATTTTCACATAAAATAATAATAATAATAATAAATACAAATAACATAAAAATCTCAAAACTGAATCATGTTACAATGTGGGCACCCCACAGATTTTGATAACGCCCCGTTCTTGAACTAATTAAACTAGCCAGATCTTCGAATTTAGACATACATAAAAACAAACAACTATCTCATTTAACGTCATGAAATTTCATCCATCATCTTCAGTTTCCCATCACCCTTTTGCATTAACAACAATTGCAAACGATCAACATCAACGGCAACATAACATTACAAAAATGTTTAAAATATTTAATTTGAGGAGACTTACGTTCGTAAATTCGCCGTTCGGAAAGCAAAAGGGTGTGTGGGAAATATATCGAGAGACCGAAATCGAGGGAGATTTATTTATTTATCAGTTGTTGAGAAGTGTTTTTCAGTTTCATTTTTTTTTTCTCGTCTTTATTTTGTTTTGCCAACGATGCTTGCAGTCCTCTTGGGCAAGCTGTTTGGCTCGCGGGATAGTCAAAATAACCGAAATGCAAAGAGAATTACAAAAACTGTGTCGTTTGGGCTTTCCGAAATAGAAGAGTACTTGGACCCCTTTAGTCCACTAGGTTTTGTTAAGGGCTTGGTTGAGAGGCCTTTTATTTTTTTAATTAAAATTTTTGAAAAGCATCTATTAGTTAATTTTTTTATTATAAAAAATAACAAAATTAAGAAATTTATTGTACGAATTACACATATTAAGTTCAAAATTGAGTAGTGCTAGAATTTTGTACAAACTTATATAAAAAATTAATATGATATGATAGTATTTAATAATAATAATAATAATAATAATAATAATAATAAATGATCTAGATAAAGTGGGAATTAAAATTATTATATAACTGACTTTGTGCATATGAGATTATATAAAGAATTTGTATTCTAATATTATTTTAAGAAATTTTATCAATCCTATTTTTTTCTTCTTTTCAATAGAAAGTTCTTGCAAAAATATAAGATTATAAAATGTAAAAAATATTTGAAAAAAATTTCAATCGGGGATTGTGATGTGCTTTTAAAGTTAATTAAAAAATATTTAATAACATAATTTTGAATAAAATTAGTATATTGTTATATTGATATTTAATATTTAAAGATTTAATTTATAATAATTGTGATTGGACTCTAATTTTAGTGTGGAACCCTAAGTTTATTACAAGGTAATATTTTTGTTTTTTTACTCAAATTAACATATACTTTTTAGACTATCCTTTTACGATTTGGATCGATTTAAAATAAATTTTAAATCAATTTAAACATTACAATTTTAAATTAAATTAATCAAATTAAATCTATTAAAATATTTCAAATCGATTTACTTTAAATTGTAAAATGTAATTTAAATTCATGATTTAGATTATGTTATAAAATTAATGATCCAAAAATTGATTATTATCAATTTTATAATATTTTGTCAACATTAAGTTAAAGTTGTGTAAATAATTTTTTTCAGTCTTTTGTGGATAATTTTTTCAATTGTTATTATATATAAGAGACTAATATAATTATGTATAACTTCTGATGATAAATAAATAATAATAAATAATTTAGTTTACGACACGGTTTGAAATTAATACAATTCAAAAATTATTTATTGTTTAAAATATATTAATTTATAAATTTATTTAAAAAATTTTAAAAATTAATTTAAATTATTAATTTTAATAATTAAGATCAATTTAAATTATATCAATTTTCAAAATATCCACGCTAGTTTTGAGTGCTAATTTATAGTTACATAAATAAGAATTATAATAAGAATTACATGATGATTAGTAAGGATAAACAAATTTAAATTGATCCAATTTAAATACTTAATTAGATGGATTTTATTGGGTTAAAAATTTTTGGATCAACCTTTAAATTAATGTTTTGCAAATTGCTATTATCACTTCAGATTAATTTTAAACTGCAAACCGTCAAAACAAATTATTTAAATAAATATTAAATATATTTATTATTATTATATTATAATATTATAATTATATAATAAAATAATATATTAATTA
>JAWDEX010000006.1:2253543-2266818 GCA_035221805.1 Trichilia hirta | reverse complement strand
GATATTGTGTTCCCTATTTTATTTACTTTCCCGTAATTTACTTTTACGCACTTAAGTGGGGATATTGTATTCCCTATTTTATTTACTCTTTTACACATTTAAGTGGGGATATTGTGTTCTCTATTTTATTTACTTTCTCATAATTTACTTTTTACGCATTTAAGTGGAGATATTGTGTTCCTTATTTTATTTACTTTTCTGCAATTTATTTTTAAGCACTTATGTGGGGATATTGTGTTCCCTATTTTATTTACTTTCTTCGTAATTTATTTTTATGCGCTTAACTGGGGATATTGTGTTCCCTATATTATTTACTTTCTTGTAATTTATTTTTATACACTTAAGTGGGGATATTATGTTCCCTATTTTATTTAGTTTTCTACAATTTATTTTATATCTTTTGGTGTGATGTTTATGTCCCTATATATTCCTTAATTCGTAAAACAAAAAATTAATCTTTATTTATTTTAGTTTATGCAAATTATTTATATCATTTTTACTATATTTGATTAATTATTTCATTTGGACATATTTTTTTTTATATTTGTCGAAACATAGATAAAAATTAACCAAAAAGGCGTAATAGTTTTTCTGTTCTCTTGGTTAAAAATTTCAATTAACAAAAAGGCTATGACAGTAGAATATTTTTAATATTCTTCCTTCTCTTAGCTTCACATTTTTCAAAAAATAAGACGTGAAATATTTTTAATATTCTCCCTTCTCTTAGTGAAATTGTAAAAAAAGAAAAAGAATAAATTAAAATAAAAGAAAAGATGAAGAAAAATTAACTAAGATGGCAGAATATATTTAATATTCTCCCTTCTCTTAACTCAACATTTTTTGAAAAATTAAGATGGCGAAATATTTTTAATATTCTCCCTTCTCTTAGTAAATTGGTAAAAAAAAAAGGAATAAAATAAAATAAAAAAAGAAAAAGAGGAAGAAAAATTAACTAAGATGGAGGAATATTTTTAATATTTTTCTTTCTCTTAGTTAAATATTTTTTTAACTAACAAAAAAAGTTAAGATGGTGTAGAATACTTTTAATATTCTCCCATCTCTTAGCTCAATATTTTTAAAAAAACTAAGATGGCGGAATATTTTTAATATTCTCCCTTCTCTTAGTAAAAATTGTAAATAGGGGTCAATTTTAAAAAATTAAGATTTAAGGTCAATGTTTTTGGTAACTGATTTTACAGAAGTTGTAAGGTGCCTAGCACCTTTTCTATACTTAATCAACCCCTCGAATTTGGAATCTAAATTTTTTTTTAGGTGATCTATCCCACCATTATTTAGATAGATGGTGACTCCATATTTTATTTTTTTTTACATCAAATTTTGGATGACGTCAACAAGTATCTATACAAATTATTAGTCATTATATGTTGAACTTATCATGACAAACTCTTTCGTATGATATTTGTTACTAATTAACTAAGATTTAATGCTTCAACTGTTTACTAATGTTCATCTCAAAAGTCAAATCTAAATTGAGTCAATGGTAACTCGAATTTTATATTTTGAGTTAATAAATCCCATCTTAGCAGTCATTTGTATTATAATATAAATAATATATGACTAAAGTGGCTTCTTGCACAAGACATAATTAGTTTTGTACTTATACACCATATAAATTATGTGTATCTATATCAGATAATGACTATAACGTCTCAGTTTAAAGGAGTACATCGCATACTAACATAGTCAAATAATAAACTATTAACTACATACATTCTGTGTGACTCATTGGTACTTTAGTTATATTTAAAAAATAGTTCTCTAACATTAATCCACACTAATATCCTAATAACATGACTGTTATGTCACCCATACTAATATTATCAAAGATATTTATTGTGCCTACTATATGATATCGATGTCTAATCAATATTGTGTACGTAGAGAACAGTTTGATAATCATTATTACTTGAACATTTATATGTATACTTTATTCATTAGTGTAATTAGAATAAAGAAGTAGTATGCACATATGAACAAAAATGATTTCTTTATTAATAATATATATATACAGTGTATTTATACAATAATACAAAATATAACACCTAAAATTAATAATACAAATGATTTTTAAGGCATATTAGACTAATAGCTAGCACTTTTGATGATGACAATCGGCCAAAAAAAATAGTTTACATGATAAATAATTTGTCAATTCTAAGATCTTAGTAAATTGATTCGATTATAAATTAAAGTAAGTTATAATATTTTATTAATATTATATAATATAAATAGAATTAATTAAGGTTAGTTAATGGTGGTTTGATTGGCTTTAAAACAAATTTGGCATTAAAAGGTTTAATAGAGACAAATTTGTCTTTATGTATTATACTATTACAAAGCTTATTGAATAAGTTTTAGAACTTATTAGTCTTTGACTTATTTGATGAGAGACAATCAAGTTTTTATGTATATGCTTATAAATATGGGTCAAATTTTCAATATTGATACGAAATTTCCATTTTTTAAATATAGAAAAATTTGTTCAAGCACTTCTCTCTCACACACATACGACCAAGCTAGATTGCATGTGATGGTTTTGATTCTTGGAGATCTTCATGCTTTTTAGACTTCAATCTTCATTAAACTAGGCTAAAGTTTGGCCATATCAATTTATTTTGATGATTAATATTAATTAAAACCCTATTTGTATTAATAATGCGTGTTAAGCCCTAAATAATTTTTATAAATCTATTAACAACTCAGCAATGTTATCAATGCATATTTATGTTGTTCATTGCATGATTTAAAGCTTGATTTGTGATTATTGAAGAATTAAGGTTTATGGATCCTTTTGGTTGCAATTTGGGAAGATGATGAATTGTTCATCATCTTAATAAATTAATGATATTTTTGTTTGTAAATGATTCATTTGATAATGATTGTTTTATAAATATACATCAATTTCATGAGATGAAAAATGATTTGCACATGGATTTGGAAGGCTATAGGTTTGGTCATGTTGAGAGATCATTAAACAATTGTTTTTTCGATGCCATGAATGAGTTTGTATTCATGAGATAAAAGTGTAATCAATATGATTCATGCCCTAGTAAGATTCGGCCAACATGAAGGATGTCTAGTGGTTATGTTTTCTTCATGATTCAATGTATGTTTTATGGTTAAATATAATATATGATCGTGTATGATTATAAATAAATGTAAATTATAATTGTATAATCATTATGGAATTCTTTTATGTTTGGTTATAATTAATTAGCTTACATAATTGTTATGTTTTTGTTAATTAATATTGTTTAATTGTTAAATACACTAATAATCTTGATTTAATGTAATTAGTTGTTAATTATGCTAAGGTGATCATTATGGAATGCATGTATGGTTTGGTTAATTTAATAATTTGCATAATTGTTATGTGAATTATTAAATTGATGGCATTATTTAATGGTTAAATGTTCTATTTGATTATAGTTAATTGTAATTAAGAGTTAATTGCTATTAAATGATCATTTCGATAGCTAATTAATAATCTTCAGTCGTAAGAGTGTATTTAATGATTAAATGTTGATTGTCATTAGTAAATTTATTAATTAAATTTAATTCATTTGATGAATTAAATAATTAGGTTAAGTATGTATATACGTATGTCATATGATGATATGTGCATACATGTATATCTAATAGCATTATGAATGTTACAGTGTATTTGAAATATTATTACATTATATATGCCATTTTTCAAAGACAACAAAATCAATATATTGAAAATTGTCGATATTACTAGCCTTTCTCAAATTGGCTAATTTTATAAAAGTTGTTTTCACAATTTGATTGATTTTATAACAAACTTTGATATTTTGGCATTATTTTTAAAAGGTTGTTTGTCAATTTTGACTTTTATTTATGTAATAAAAGAATTGAAATGATTATATTTAGAAACATAATTGTTATGTTTGTTAAGCACTAAAGAACCTGCAACATTATTTGATAGAAGTCTCCTGACAGGAACAATCCCATCCGGTAGCATTCATCTGCTGTTTTAAAATGAGGCAGCAGAGTTGGTATCATCTGCTGCAATCTCTATTTGCCAATGACTGATAGTTAAAGAGCCCATCCTGTGCTGCTGCTTGCCATAGTTTTAGTTTGACGTTTTTTCTGCTATAATCCATTTTTTAGAAGAGGCTCTTTCTTATCATCCCATTTATCTAAACGCATCTGTGCTTTCTCCACCTGCAATTCCAAGATGGGTTATTCAATGCTTCTTTGTTTAAATCACATCTAAAATTCAAAGTACAACTAATTACTGAGCGATGCACATGGTTGCTGTATTGGCATTGCCTGATCGCATATCTATAAATTTTAGATATATAGGGCATGTTTGATATAGTACACTTTCACTAATTCACTTAGTTTTAGAAGTAATTTATGTTTAGTAACATTAATTTTAATAGATTTAGCTTATAATTTAACTAATATTTAATATTTTAATTTTTATTCTACAGCTAATATTGCGTAATAAAAGTCCAAAGTAATTGTACGATCACAAAACATAAATACCAAATATGGTCGTAGTATGTCCTAAAGAAGATCACTGTAGGCTAATTTCATATATGACCCACTAGATTTTATTTTACCAATTAATTTCGATGCTTAATTAAGTATATAACTAACTAATCATAAATTATGCTAATAAATTAGAAATAGAATAAGGAGTAATTCAAACCACTTAATTACCTCTTTGCTCCAGTCCGTTCGAAATGTTGTCCACGTTAAAATCAGGGTCTGCACGGCTGTTCCACCGATCATCCCAGACCATATTCCCTGTATTTTAAAAAGAAAAAAATAATTTAATCTAAACAGTCATTTAAAATTTTCACCACTTTACAAAGTCTTAAACTAATTTACCTTTACTCCGAGGTTAAACGTGATGCCAAGAAGATATCCTAGTGGAATACCCACCACGTAATAACAAACAATATTTACATAAGCCACAAAAGCTTGCCATCCACATCCCACAGCCACTCCTTCATCAATAATACAATTTAATTATTATAACAAACATAAAATTTCATGTACGTAGCATAGTTTTCAATTTCATTGCTCCTTTACTTATTTATTTATTTATTTATTATGGTTTTCAATTTCAACACGGATCGCTCGCCATCTGTTTCTCATGTCATCCATTTTTATTACTTTGCTGGTGAGTAGGGAAACAAGGATTTAGTTAGCACTTGCTGAAAGGATCGTAAAGGGGATTACTGTCTTCCACATTTATTGGCAGTGTACGGTTCCCATTATTAATCCGGACAGCTCATCCGAAATATAAATAGAAATTGACATAAATTTACGAACCCCACATGAAACAAGTAATCAGCAATCCTACACAAAGGGAGTCCGATAGATAAAATAGTGAAGGATAGTTCATAATAAATTAATGAGTTAATGACTATATTTCTCTTATTTTCTAATTTAATACTTTAATTTTCTGTTTTTTTTTTTGTTTTTTTTTCTTTTAAATTACTCAAACAGTCTTATTTTAATGCGTGATTTTATTTATTGAAATTGTGATATCAAAAAAATGTTGAGTATTTTTTAAAAAAATAAAAGAATACAAAGGTATTAAGTGAAAAGTAAGATGGCAACAATCATTTACATGAAATTAGCTAATATTAATTTTTTAGCTATATTATTTTTACTTAATCACAGTTTATATGAATCAAAACTATTTATAAATCTAGGATGAAAAAGATTATGAGATAAAAGATGATGGTAATCAAGTCATCAAAACACATGAAAATGAAATGAGGTCTTGTCCAAAGGGATTCAGCTTTCTTATACCAAATAAAAATTAAACGGGATTCCTTACTTTTCAGGAAAAAAAAAATAATAAAATTAATATGCAAGTGGTCCAGGGAACACATAATAGATGTTATCACTTATCTGCAATGAACAACCTGTTTTCATTCGATTAAACGGCCAAAGACTACGATGAATTTATTGTACCAATTTTTTTTTTTTTTTTTTCATTTCCAACTTTTTTATTATACATATTTCTCAATTTTTATGTTATAATTTTTAATTTTTCTATTAACAAAGAAACTTTAAAAATAGAAATAAAAATTTAATAATGGATATGATACAGATGTAACATTTTGAAAACTTGAAAGCTAAGTTGGGTCTCGTTAACAAGAGTGAGTCGGGGAAATAATAGTGACAGTCCACAATTTATGCTGTATTCAGGAGAGTTTGTTCTGACAGTTGACAATTAATGAAGTATTCATGTTATTTACCTTGTATGTGCATTGTCTATGTTAAATTTTGTGGGTGTTCATTGAGTCTTACCATTCTGCTTTAGGTTAAAAGATTAGATGATGACTTAAACATAACTGAAATTTGTATTTTTTTGTCAGATTCTTTTGTTTAATATTATGTTTATATCAATTGATAAAATGGTATTTTGATTACCTGATAAAACTGGTTGAACACCGTTGAGAATAAGAGTGACAGCCAAGAGTGGACAGAGATCTGAAACTGCTTTGGCCACGGTTTCACCACCGGTGAAAGCATAGCTGATAACATGTCGAAGAGAGAGAACAATCCCAGCTAAGATCACAGCAATAATGAAAGAAACCAAGTTCACAATTACAACTGAGAAGGCTGCTGATTTGGGGTTTCCAGCTCCAAGCTCATTGCTCACTCTCACACTGTTTCAACGATAAAAGAAAATAATAATAATAATTTTCACATCTAAATTAGAGATTTTATTGGGTTTTTAACTAATAAGTGTATTTAATTACTGCATGGTGCTGAATACAAAGAGAGACAAAAAAAATAAAGACCAACCTTGCAGCAGCATTGAACCCAGCTGATACCATGAACAAAAGCCCATTTATAGCCAAGCTGCACCGAAAATGGTGTACATTTATAGAAATCAGATGCATGCTTCATATTGTAATATTAATTTGATTCAGATTTCTTATTTTATTAAGATTCTAGTATCCAATTGTCCTACTCTTCGAAATACCAAATGTCATCGTCGAGACATCGATATATCTTTTGTGCAAATTTGAAATTCAGACAGCGAATGTCGTGTGGGACTGACGGAGATTACATATTTATCATGATTTACCCTTTTCACTGGACATATGGCTTCATGGCAATGAATGCATCCTCATATCAATGTCTTCATGTAGTGCAGAAAACGACATATAAGGAATCGAAATTTTATCATGATTGCATATTATGCGATCATGCTTTTTACAAATTGAGGGTTTGTTGGCCACAGCTGTGCTAATGTTACCGAATAAAACATTTAATAATATTAATTTATACTGAAAAATATTTAATTTTTTACTAATATTTGACATCTAATCAACAAAACTAAAGCAGAGATAAATTTAATTAATATATATAATATCCACATATATCCAATTAATATATAATGAATAATTGTATTGAGAGTACTTTGCTGTAATACTTTTATTAAATTTTTGTTAAATGTGTATTAATTTTTTAGTGATATTTTGAGGAGTAAATCGAAGGCAAGAATTTCTATGATGAAAAATTAAATGGCAAAGTTTTAAAAGTTCGGACAACCCCTTTATTTTCTGAAAAAGAGTTTGATTACATATTAACAGGAAACTAAAATCTTATCTATTAGTGTAGCATAAGGAAAACTATTCTTACCAAACAGAAAGAGAGTCCAAGGCAAGCTCAGGATTCTCTAGCAATCCAGCAATCAAAACAAGTACCTGAAAATACCATGTTTCCAAGCACAGCATCACTGCCGATGCAACCGAAAGTTTCAGAAATTCCCAAACCCCGGAGAATGCTAGCACACTAAGCCCATTCCATGTGTGCTTACACCGAACACTCATCAGGATGTAAACAAACTGAGCAACCACGATTATCCACCAGGATAAACTCAACGCCAACGATGCACCAATCAATCCCATACCTAATTTGTAAACTGCCATCCAGCTTAACAAAAGGTGCAACACAAGAGTAACAGCTGATATATAAGCACTTGGGAAGATAATACTTTGTGCTTGGAGGAATTTTTGTATGGGGAAGTTCACAGCATAAGCAAAGATTTGTGGAATCAAACCGTAAACAAAAACGGCAGCTGCTGTAGCTACTTCCGTTGATTGACCAAGAAAGAGCAAGATTTGTTTAGAAAAAATGTAGACTATCATTAATGGGATCCCAGTCAGAAATAAAACAATGGTTGCTCTTTGGAGATATATTCCTAGCATTTCATATTTGTGGGCACCATAAGCTTGGCCACATAAAGTTTCCACTGCACTTCCCATTCCAAGCTGCAAGAACCAAGTAGTGAGAATGAACAGATCACGAAAAGATAAACGCTAATAAACTGAATACATGATGTGAAGTTTGGATTACCATTAGGCCATAGGCGACGAGCTGGATTCCACCGTTTCCAAGACAGGCGGCAGCAAACTCAAGATTGCCGATGTGACCGCAGAAGACCTGGGTGGAGAGGGACATGAAGTTATTGATCATGTAAACAAAGACGGCCGGTGCAGCTAGCCGGAAGAGGACCTTCAGTTCAATCCAAGAGGCCGTCTGTAGCCGCTTGAAATATGACGAGTGGGCATCAGATAACACCTTTTCAAGCCTAGAGCTCACTTCAAGGTGGTCTGCTAGTTCAGATTCATGGACAGCAGTTTCTTCTTCTCGAGACTCCATTGATGAGTTAATGATTGCAACTTCAAGATCTGGTTTGGGGAATTTCGATAGGACCTTGTGATGACACCAAAATTTGAGGTTAAATTTGCTCACTTGTTGCTTTGATTGGTTTGATACGTTAGTAATATACGGGTGTACTCTGTTTTATGATCTTTCTGCCAAATTTGTACACGTTTGCCATGATACTTCCAATGCTGAATGTCACATCGTACAATTAATTATTGGAAAAGTAAATTATATCTTCGGATTAACAATTAAAAAATTTGATTGTTAGATCCAATTTTTTGTTTTCTTAAGAGATTAGTAATATTATTTATAAAGCTGGCTTCTGCTTACTGTGAATGAAGTAATCCATTTAGTCAAACCTTTTTTTTTTTTAATTTTAATTTGCAGTAATTTCTCAGTCTCCGGATCTTGAAAACACGAACCTTAAGGACAATAGCAATCTTGTTATAATTAGGACTATTGTGATCGGGGATTTTTAACCATGTATAGAATCTATAAAACTAAGTACTGCCGTTTAATATAGCTTTTATACTGATTAAAAAAATAATTTAAATATGTTTATTTTATTTTAAAATTTTATTTAATTTTTCGTTTAATACAAATGTTAAAAAAATTTTGTCGAAAAGATATTTATGAGAGCTAAATAATTAATAGTTTCTTGTTAAAATTTTTTATTTAGTAAAATATCTATCTTCTCTTTAAAATTAGAAAGTTCTATTAAAGGATGCCGGAAGAGTTGGGGTAAGAATTTTTAATATTTGACCAACGATGAATATCAATTGATTGTAGCATATAAGTGGTAGAGGTTATGGGATTATTAATTATTTAATTAATATAAATATTTTCAATATTTAAAGTTGTGAAATGTGTGTACTTGTATGTATACCGTATAAGTAAGACAAACTTCCATTTGCTCCAAATTGTGGAGCTGTGGTTGGCCCTCATGTGAAAATAATGATAATAATAATTACTATTCCCTTAAATTTATAACAGAATTATATTAAGGTCTCTAATCTGTGGAAAATTTCAATTTAGACCGTAATTAAGAAATTTTTATTTCTTTAAAATGGGTAAAATTCTAATATTTATCCAAAAAAAAAAAAGACAACAAATATATAATTCAACATAATAAATCTTAATTTTAAAATTACAAAATGCTTTTGTTTGAGTCAATATAATTATTTTGTGATTATTCAAACTAATCCTTCAATAAAATAAAATTCTGAACTGAAAATAAGGGACAGACTTAAGATTTTACATAAAGTTGGGCTAAGTTAATATTTATTAGATATAATTTTATGAATTTTAACATAGAAAACTTTTATAAATTAAACAATTTTAATAGCAAAATATATAGTGTATTTTTATAAAGTAATATATTTTAAGCAATATTAAAGATCTCAAAAGTTGCATGCATAATAATATAATTTTCATTGATTAGATAGTAATATAAAATAATTAATTATTTAAAAATTGTGAAATATATTCTCCAATTAATAAAAAATTACACTATACGTCAAATATAGAAAAGATAACTATTTACATACTTAATATTACTCGTATTTTTTAAATCATTAATATAACTCATTTGAAAATAAAACTCAAATAAAATGGCAGGTAAACTGACATGTAGTTGTTGCATCATAAATTTTTATAATAATTTTTATTTAGTACTTCATTCCGCTTTCTAAATAATTACTTATTTTAAAAATATTTTTTATCACTTATTAATAAACAAAAAAGAGAAAGAGAAAAAAGTTTATGTCATAAAATAGTAATAAAATCAATTAAATGAGATTATTTTTCAATGAATATTATTATAGTAGTAGTATTTCTACAGTTCTATCATTTAAAAATCTGAAAATATCAATACAAAAATACAATTAAATAAAACTATTATTTATTAACATGACAAATAAGTTAAAATGAGTATTTATAATTTTTAATTGAAAAATACGAGAAAAAATTGATAAAATTTTAAAAAATATACGATTTTATAAGTTAAATATAGATATGATTTAATTTTTTATAATAATATTTTTTAGCTCAATCATGTCATGATGGATTAGTAACGAATATACTTTTACTTTATAAGATACTAATAAAAGTGATTCTTCCACTCATTAATAAAAGTTTTTGGAATATCATGTGAATGATGAGTCCCTACTTGTTAAAGGAGAGAATGAATTGATGACTCAGAAAAAGAAGGATCCAAGGCCAAAATATAGACATGCACTATTACTACAAGAGATGTTGGCCGTCTCAGTCGATAGTTATTCGTACAGAAACTCATCTTGGTATTGTCTTCCACTATCAAATACTTTATTATTTGCCGAGTAACAATAATTAATAATGAACAAAAATATTTAATTAATTATATATTGCTCGTAATAAAAATGTTTTATTTGCTATATTAGATATATCTATCCAGGGACAAAGAAAGAGAAGCACTTATTACAAGCTTCCAAATTTATAAATGATCGAGTGACAATTGAAGGGTAATTAATTAATCATGATACTGCAGCCTGTATAATTTTGTTCTGTAATTAATTTCTTGTATTTGCCATAAGTTGTAATTACATAGATAGATTTCTTAATTAACTAGAGTACAGAGAATGTGATGGTTGGTCAAATTTACTAAATCGACAAACCAACTTCTACCAGGAATCTCGCCGGAAAAAATTGACAAAGATCTCTATCACGTGCCCACATGGAATGCTCAAACTGTTCAATTATCTAGTATTAGTCCATAGCCGAACTTACCTACAAAAGTAACAACCTATATATATATATATATATATTGGGAACCCAAGACAATTACAAAATTTTTGAAACTTGAAAGTGAAATTCTTCTGTGTGCCCCAAAGTTGGCAAAAAAAGGCTCCTGGTTTAGCATTTTTAGGGCTCTTTACGTATTGCGAAAGAAAAGATTGCTTCATCAATCAAAGAAAGATATGATAATTAATTATTACGTATCTAAGAACTTAATAAGGAGATGGATTAAGACGAGGAATCGGGTTCAGTGTAACGCAGAGATTGCAAGACGACACGTACCATGTCTGTGACCAAAGTATGGAGGAGGATTGAGATTGAAGGGATTTTATTCTTATATTTCCGACTGGTAAACAATATCACCCTACCTAACTAGCTGGCAGTTCTGCAACTTCCACGCAAGACACACGCAAGGCACACCCAGCTGCTACACTCCCCGTAAATAAACTAGTGACTTCCAATTGTTTTGCTTATTTGATGAAATTCTATAATTAAATAATGTTAAAATGAGATTCAAAAGTTTATAATATAAGTTAAAATGAGTATTTATAATTTTTGATAGAAAAAATTCATTAAAGTCAAAAAAAGTATACGATTTTATAAGTTAATCATAGATCTGATTTAATTTTTATATAATAATATTTTTTTAGTTCAATCATGTAATGATAGATTCTTAATTTATAAGATAATAATAAGAAATATATAATTTAATTATTTGTAACATATAAGTTCTGATAATAAAAAATAATATTAGGGACTTATTTATCATATAATATTATAGTATATTTTTACTTATTGTTAAATATAACTTTGGGGATCAAAATATAATTATACCTTAATATCAATTTCTTTTCTCGGGTAGGCCCCGCAGGCCGCGGCATAAAACTTTTAAATAATGGGTACCATGCATGGCTTAACGCATATAATTGATTCTGCCACTGATTAATAAAAGTTTCTGGATGCGGATGATGAGTCCCTACTTGTTAAAGGAGACAACGATTCCATAACTAAGAAAAAGACGGATCCAAGGCCAAAATATATATATAAACCATTAATACGCAGATGTTGGCTGTCTCGGTCCATAATTATATTTACAGAAATCAAACTCATCTTGGCATTGTCTTCCACTATCAAATAATTTATTATTTTATTGTTTCAATAAAAAATATATCAAATGAACCAAAAGGAAACAAACTAAGGGATCCAATTCAACTGTTTGTTAACTTTCAACATCAAGAGTCACGATAGCCTTCAGTTATTAGGGGAAAAAAAACAAAAGATTTGGAAAAAAATGAAGACGTTAGACTTAGAGACATCCACATAAAACTCAGAATTACTAATATAAAACGTTTGTTTGATATATAATTAAAGCTTTAATTGTCAGATATTTCTTTATATTTAATAGATATTTATTTTCAAGAGTATGGTAGTTAAAATATTTGTTAAAAAGAATTTACGGAAGTATAACTCTCATTAAAATAATCTTCTTCAATGGTATGAATAGCTCTCTATGTTTGTTTCTATTGCATGTGTTCTTTTATGTTCTACCAATTTCTTATTTTTATATTTTATAAATTTTTAACACAAATAATAATTATTTAAATCTCTTTCACATACGGTTTAGTTTAATGTGATATAATATAAAACATAAATTTTGTGATAATAAGGAGCATAAATTTTTGTGATAGATAAATGTTATATTGTCAAACACAGAATTTATATGATAATCTTGTCAAGCATAAAATTTTCAAGAGATTTTAGTAAATATTGTTTAATTATCTCATTTTTGTATATTTCTGTTTAATCTTT
>JAWDEX010000006.1:2227014-2245776 GCA_035221805.1 Trichilia hirta | reverse complement strand
TTTTTTAGGTGATCTATCCCACCATTATTTGGATAGATGGCGACTCTATTTTTAAATTTTTCTTTACGTCAAATTTTTGGACGACGTCAACAACTATTAGCACATGTTCTAACTAAAACTTTAGAATCACAGTATCAATCACATATGCAAGATATGCCTGACAGCCTTCTTGTATAAATTCCTTTGCTTTTAATGTTAAAATCACATAGGTTGGAACCGCACTATGCTTTCCTATCACAATAATCTTTGGTTCGCTCATTTTTTTAAACACCACTTGTTTAGTAAAACACTTTACCAATATTTAAAGTTGAGAGAGCTAATCCATCCTTGAAATAGCATCGAAATCTTACATTCTCAAAGGGATCAAATCTATCTCTAATTATATTCTACCTACAAAAATAGCACAATCTTTGAAGACTAACTTTCTTAACAATTTTTTCCCTAGAGGTGTATGAAGCACTGACTTTAAATTTAAAGGTAACAAATTTTTATTTCCATAAGATACAAAAGTGACGCTAATAAAGGATCTATTTAAACCCAGATCGATAAGAATATATATGGCTTGGTTGAAAATAATGACAATACCTGTTACAACATTAGGATTAGCCTATACTTGCTCATGGTTCAAGAGGACACTCTAGTCTAGAATCCACCCTGAGTTATATGAGGACCTTGGGTAAAAAAAAAATGCTTCCTAAGCTAGATCTATACATAGGCTGTGTTGAAGTTTATACTACTGGATGATTCTACAAGGAACTTAAATTTTGAACTGGGCTACTAATGTCAACCATTCTTACTCTATTCAAATTTGGACAATTCTTTCGAATGTGTCAAGTCGAACCTTAATTATAATATACTTATGGTAATTAACAAAGACCACGATAAAAATGCCTATAATTTTGACACTAAAGTATACTAGAACCATGCCTCACACTTACAATGGACCTAAAAGATAAAGATTCAAATTGTGATGGCCATTGCTATCTAGGAGCAAATGGTGGTCTACTAGCTAGACTCGTCATAAATGTCTTACTAGATGAGTTGTCACTGTAACTTTTCTTAGACGAAAGTCCTTTAGTAATATGAATATTGTTCCATTCTAAAAGTTAACTCTAGATCTTCTTTCTCTAATTAACATTTTTGCTTGAAAAACAACTGTACCATCTCTTTTTAATTCTAATTTTTAGTTATCTACATTTTATCCTTGATATTCAAATTGGGTCTAGCTTCAAATTTGGCATATAATATCTCTTCGGTGACTAACTTTGGTATAAACTTTGCTATCTCTTATAGCTGTATTTCATATTTTGATATTGACTTATTCATTTGCCTTAGGTTTAGAAACTCATGTCTTTTTTTATTGTTATGATAGTGGGTAAAGTATTGATTCTTGAATTCACTAAGAAAATTCACCTATGTAGGTTAAGTACTAAACCTAATAAGTATATTCTACCACTAATTAGTTGCAATTTACTTAAGTAACTAAGTGACTATTCTCAATTTATGTACATTAGATACTTTCATGTCATCCAAGTTTTGTTACAAAGTTTTTAACCATATATTTCCCACTGAAGAATTCATAGTCCCCAAAAAAGGCACACTACCTAATTTTCTTACCTCTTTAATCAATTATGAGATTTTTTATATTAGTTTAGATGATTCTATTAGGGCTATAAGCATGTTATGTACCATAAAAGGTGCATTTTCCTGATGGTAGAGCAAAGCTTGCTCTTATTATGATTGAGTTGGATTCTATGTAGGGTTTTAGGAATTTAAGTAAGCCAAAAGAGCATTTGAAGCCTCCTAGGTCAAAGAAGGTGCTTGTTCCCATTAAGGTGGTAAAGGTACATAAGAGGAAGCTTTTTGTTTCTCTTTGGGTAATAGTATTCTAAGAGGCCTACCCCTACCTTTACTTGACTTCGATGACATGATCTTTACAAAATATGTTCGATTATTAAGCATATATAATGAAGAACTCTTATAGACCTTTGAAACTTGACTCTGTTAGTGACCCACTAAAATTCAAAAATAATTTAAAATTATAAAAATTCATTGAAAACCAACAAAAAAAAACTAAAAGCTTTGATATCATTAAAATTATCACTCGCTAACTAAGGAACCTGATACGTGATAATCACTGCATATGCTTAAGTTACATTCTATTGAGTTAGAATATAACTCAAGAATACTTCAAGTTGTATCCAATCATATTTCCCAAAAAAAAATACAATTTCTTAAATCCATTCTCAAAATAAAACATAATCCAAAATTACAAAATCATGCTCGGGCATAAATTAAATAATTATACATTACATACTAAGTGCTCAAATCATTCATAAAATTTAGTTTTCAAATTCATCAAATGATTCTAAAGAAAATCAAACACCATGTCTCGAAGAAGTATCTAGTAGACCCAAGTAATGTTAGAGTTAAGTTTACCTTTATACCAAGAAATTCAAGCTTAAGCATTACACTATGGTCAAATAGAATGCTGTTTAGTAATATCTAAAAGTGTAAATGTGAGGGGTGAGTATATGACTATAATTAGTGAATGAACTATTAACATGTATAACCTAATAAATTAGAACCACTAGGATACAAAACCATTTTATCTGAGTAAGTATAATAGTCCAAAAAAACATTAACATACTTTATTTCTTTATCATAATATAATCAATCCCAAACAATTTCAAATATATAAAAATAGTGTACATAGAATGTTACTAAGCCTGTGTAAACATTTTTTAAACAAAATTGTGTTGGCCTCCTTTCTCAATTATTACCTTGCCTTAGGTAATCACTTAAGACCACCAGTGGCATTATTTATCATAAAAGTTTAGTAATAAAAATAGACATTTTTTCATACATCACAATACATTTTTATTTCATAAAATCAACATTCTTCCTATTAGTGTTAGACTAAGTAGTCATGTAGTGATATTGTGACTATTCTCTATATTAACTAGTAAGCAATGTCTAGGTCTTCCTCCCTTATACCAACTCCAACTAGTACTGGATTGCCTTTAAGATCTATACTCAGGTCTATCAATAAGCTAACCATCTGTAGTTACAACAAATATACATATTTGGCCTATATACCCCATCATTATATCAAATATCGTATAGCAAATCATTTCTCATTTATTTAACAAGCATGTAAAACATAAATGCATTTCATAATCAAATCTATTAATCAAGTATAATAAAATCCATAGGCCGTAGAAATAAAAATCATATTATACCTATAATAGTATCCCAATTAATTCAAAATATTTAATTTATTTATTTCAAATCATAATATTAAAAATAAGTACAATATTCAATTTATTATAAATAGATAAAATCTTTTATTTTGATAAATTATACAATGTAATAATTCACTCACAAATTGTGTGTATGTGTGTCTAAGGGGGTGTTATTAAGAACTCCTTAACAATCCTCATGCTAATTAGACTCTGTTCTTAAGATGTCAGCACTTGATACATATATATCAATAAGTATATCATCTTTTATAGTTTATTTACCCTTAATGTCATCTACTTGTAATGGTCATGTTTGTTAACCCAAATTTTTTAAGTCAACACATATAAGGCTAATTTCAACGATGACTAGTTAAGCAACTTCCATTAATAAAATTCCTCGGCCTTTTCTGCCATTAATAGCGTCCATCTTTTGATTTGTAACCTAAATTCGGTTTCTAACTTATGGCATAAATAAGGTTTTCCTAATTCATTTTCATTTCCAAAATTCAATCTTAAATTAACATATTCTAACTCATAAACAACCTAATCTAACCAATTTTATAGAATCAAACTCAAACTAATGATTTTCTTAATAAACAGTAGATCCCAGCTTTCTATATTTGATCAAATCATAAGTTTATACTTAAAATACATCAAAAATCTTACCAATAGATTAATTGAAATCTTAAGAAGTTGAATCTTTGTCAATTATGAAAAGTCCTAAATTTTGAATCCAAGCCCTAGTTTTCTTCCATGCAAATTCTTGTCAAATTCTTGAAAATAATTGCTAAAGTGGCTTTAGAATAATGAATTTGTGTTGTTTTAAGTAAGAAATTGGAAGAAAAATAGAAGGATTGGTGAAAGAGTGTGAGAGGAAAACATTGGAACCAAAGAGAGAAAGGAAGAAGAAGAAGAATAGGAGAGGCAAAGAAGGAAAATGGAGAAAAATTTGGAATCTTAGGGTGTATATAGTGGTTGGTGGAATGTCTAAATTGCCCTTGAAAAGATAGAAGAAGTTTGTGATTTGGTCGAATAAATTGAAGGGTTCGTTTGACCAAATTATATGGCTTTCTCTGGAAAATTTCTTCTTTTTTGATTCAGTTAAACAAATGCCCTAATTTGTTTGACCAAATTTTTTAGGATTCTCTAAAACTTTTACATCCTTAAGTTCGATTAAACAAATCTCCCAATTCATTTAAACAAACATTCTCCTTCCATGTTCTGTCGAACGAATGCCCCTTTATTCATTCAATCAAATGGTCTCGTGCCTCTAAGAATATCCCTGACCAATTGCACTTTAATTGAATAAATTATGAGGTTCATTCAACCAAAATTTTCTATGATCTTTGGAATGTTAGTGGCTTTGAATTTGGTCGAACGAATGCCCTTATTCAGTTTAGCTTTGGTGGAAAGAATTGAAGAATTTGTTTGCCCAAACTTTTTTTTGCTTGTTGCATTTTTCTATTTCTACCTCAAATATGCAACCTTTATCAAATAAATTCTTAAATCAAATATTAAATCTCAACTTTGGTTGACTACTTATTAATTATGCACATACATGCAATTTAATAAGATGATAAATGACTATTATACCTTTAAACTTAAGGAACCAGGTTCACAGATCTAATCAATGGACAAGATTCACTAGTATAAATTATGAGTTATTCATTAGAAGAATAGGCTAGAGTTACTATAGATAGGCCGATCAAATTCTTCTGTGAATTAAAACGATTACATTTAAGATCATTATTCAAACCTTCTTGATATCTTGTAATGAATCTACTCTTGAAAATAACAAAGAAAAAAATATTATTTTCATCTATTAGAAGGATTACTTTCTTTTGCCATTAATATTCCTAGTTTTTCTTTTCATCGGGCACTTAAGGTATAGTTAGATTAACATAGAACTAGATGATTGATTACTACCATGTTTTTGTGAAGTTTAGGTTAATTAATATTTTTTTCTTGTTTTTTAGGCTAATACCTAACACTTTCTACCTTTTGAAGAAGTATTAAAGACCACCTTGCAATCAATACTTTACCGGGGATTGTGGGTACTTTTTCAAAAAGCAAAGGGTTTTGAGTATTGGCCAAAAAACAAGAAAAAAAAATGATGATTCACCCATATAAACTTTTCATACATATAGCATATATAATTCCTTTATTTCTTAATTCTGAGGCATGAATTAAGGTGGTAAATATCCTTCAAGGGATTCTTGAGGACAAAAGAACAATGAAAAAGGGTGATCAACAAAAGATAAAGACAGGCATTATATTGATTTAATGATGGATGCTGAAGATGAGAACAATAAAAGTTAGAGAAGACATCATTGATTTACTACTACTCGTACTATTATATATTAGGAGGTAGCATTGTATTCATGGCAATGTAGGCGATAATCGACCTACATCAACATCCAAAAATAAAGCAAAAGGCCAAGATTTGGTTTGAACAATTAAGAGTTGGATTAATATTATGGTGATTTTGCTGGCAAAATTAAAAAAAATATATTTATCTCACATATTTTTATATTGATATTTGATAGTTAGAAATTTTAAATTATAGTAGTTGGCTTAAAAGCTATCAAATCACAATACCAAATGATCCTTAAGTTAACTTTTTCAACATTGCAATTTAGAAGCGCATGTTATATTGGTCTATTATACAATGAAGCTAAAAAATTTAGCAAAAATGGAAGGGGTTAAATATGTATACTTATTTGACTGAGTAGTATTAGGCATTTAAATTCTTATACAAACTCCATTATATAAACTGATGTAAAAGAATTATTGAAAGAATTTATGGCCTAAACATGTAGTAAAACTTTAAATTTTACAACCATCAAATATTTTGATTTAAGATATATCAATATATATCATAAAAATTAGTTAAGGTAGGATTTTATCTTTCCTAACGTGATGATTTGATGAAGATGAGCTTCAAATCATCAAACCTCTTCATTTAACACTATCCAAATGCAAGAAAAAGCCATGGCCAAACAACCCTTGGGAGAGAAAGCTTTCCTTTTCCTTTTCCTTATCCTTATCCATTCTAAATAGAAAATTAAATGAACACACACACACACACACACACACACACATATTAGTATTTAATTAATTTGATATTTATCCAATAAATATCAAATATTTAATAATTAAACTTAATGTTTATGCAAAATTATAATTACTTAACCATTAAGCAAAATAATAGATAAATATCTTCTGAAAGTAAAATTAATTTCAAATTAAACTTTTTAATTTAGATTTGATCCTTTGATTTTTTTGACAATCTCTATATTAACATGTCTTGGAACTTATATCTCTAACACTTTAAACAATTAGCAATACACACACACACACACACACACGAGAGTGGGTGTATATATCCCAAAAGGTTCTAATTTTCTATGGATAATATTTTTCTCTCTTGTATATTTTAATTACACAAATATATTTTTATAACTATACAGAGTCACCATAAATTAACCACGAACTAGTACTAAACTCTTCAACTCTTCAACTCTACTCTAAATTCTTTGAAAGCTTAATAACTATAGATAATATTTAACAATGCGTCATAACTCATAAATTACTATAAAGAAATTCTTTATTAAACCTTATACTGATTATACATGCCACGTGGATTATATCATTTCATTATCTAATTCTAATTAAGCAAGAGTTTATAGAATGTCAAAACTCTAATATCAGTTTATTTACTAAACATCGATCAATATATCTTGAATTCGTGCTCACAAATTCTTCATATGACAATAAAGTGCTATGACCATAAACTTAAGTTTAAGAAATTTATTGATATTTGTCTAAAATATTGAATCGAAGAGAGTCAGTAGTAACTTTAAATTTTATTAATCAAGCCAAAGAATCCTATTTTAACTATTATTATAATTCTTAAATGAACAATGCATAATCAAATTGGTTTTGTTATACAGAATATGACTAATCTCGTAATTATTATTAGTGTATGTCTTAGAAATAATTCATATTATCAATTTTAGTACCAATGATCTTGTATTACTTTTTATAAATAAATAAAAAAGTATTCTTTATTAATTTATATATTCTACTTCTTTTATCATTTTATGTAATTGCATAAAGTATATATATAAATCATTCAGATATTTAATTTTAGAGTTAATAAAACTATCAAAAAAATTTTCTATGAATGTGATATTAACTAGATAGTAATATTACAAAGTAGATATATTGAATACTACTAGTGAATATCATGAAATGATATTTGTGATAATGATATTGAAAATCATGTCACAAGAGTATTAGTATAAATTAATATTTAGAGAATTATTTTTTAAACGTGACCAAAAAATAATAAATTAAATGGTAAGCATATAATCAATAATTCATTGTAAGATTGTATTAAAGTACGGTGTAATTTTTTAACCTGAAATGTTGTAGTTGAATTTTATATGAATGTGCTTAATTTATATAGTGTATAAGTAAAGAAATCTATGGCCTAACATGTAACAAAAATAAATGTTTCTACAAATATCTCATACTTAAAACATGATATATATATCAATATATACATAAAAAAACAAGTTAGAATTTAGTTTCTTACCTTACCTAATTTGTACAGGGAGATTGTATTTGTAGTATTATTATCATCAATTTATAAAGTTTATAATAAAAAGACAATACTGATTACCAAATTGGTTGAATTTTATTTTATTTGACAAGAAGAGCCAGATTAGATTATAAAAAAGGAACCGTCTAGCGAAAAAGGGTTGAGTTTGAAAAAATTAAGCAAATAGACTATATTGCTAAGGTATATGCAACATGCATGATTTAGAATACATAAGATGTCACGTTTAAAGGGCCTTATATAATAGATGTATCATTATTTAAAGTATATAGCAAGTTACATATACTAATGACTCATGTAATAGACGAAACATTACGTTTAAGTACGGTGCTAGATTCAAATTTTCGAGAGGCAAATACAGATGTTAATATCTAACGTTATTTTCTTCATTCAATATCTTATATATGTTTTTATTCATAATTGCTTCTCTTTTGTTTTATTTATAAGTAATAAAAATATTACATATTTATAGGTTATGTCATTTCAAAAGAATGGAAAGTCTGGATCTCAAATCAAGTTGTTCACATGAATCCTGAATATTATCGTAATCCAAAAGAATTTGATCCTTCTATTTTCTGTTTTTAATTACTTCAATGGGATATTATTCATTTATTTTAAATTAAAACTTTTCTGGGTACATTTCCTATGAACACTTGTTACGCGTCAAATTTAACTAACTTAACAGATATTCATTGATTCGTTTTAGGCAGAATTGACCAATGAAAGTGTTTTTATTTGTTTTTGCACTGATGGCTCATATGCTAATATTTGCTGTTCAACAATAGAGAGCCAACAAATATTATTTTGTTGACTTGCGAGCAGAATCATGTAGCTAAACAGGGATCTTTTATCCCCTTTGGAGCAAGATCAAGGCTGTGTCCTGGTGCAAATTTGGCCAAACTTGAAGTCTCCATTTTCCTGCATTATTTTCTCCTTGAATATAAGTGAGTTTAAAAATCTTTATTACCATGATGCCTTGTTTTTGAACCATCATTACATTTATTTCAAAAATTAAAGTTACAACTGTTGTATTTATAAGCGATATGATAGTATTAATTTCAAAAACTGACATTCATATTTTTTTAAAAAAATATTATACTCCTTTAGTTAATTTTATTTTTTTAATATTCAATTTTCTTATAAGAATAATATCATTTGACTCTTTTTAAATTAAAATTTTAATTTTTTATTAATATAATATTTAAGTTCTCTTTAATTAAATTGATAATTCAAAAAAATTTGTGAATAAAGAATTTAAGTAACGTATTTATTAAAATGAATTATTTTAAATTTTAATTTTATAAATAGTTAAAACTAAACATATAACATTCTATCATAAAAATTAACAAAAAGAGTATAAATGTTAGTTTTTAAAATTAAAATAATAAAAAATCATTGTATTATAATTTAAAATGAATATGTCATTTATCTTTTAATTAATTTAAAACATTAATTACTTGAAATATTAATTAATATGTGAGATAATATAATGTAGCAATAACAATTCAGGAGTATCTATATCATTTAAGATAAAAATTTTATAATAGAAATTAATATTTTAATATTTATCTACCTAATAATGCTAGCTTTTTAAAAAAAAAAAAAAAAAATTTGTTCTGCGATGATGGATATTGTATTAAATTTGTATAACCTTTCAAACATTTATCCCACTAATATATATTTTTGTCTTTGCTATACCAATAATAGATTCATACATGTGACATGATGTAACCATAGATTGCAGTGTGTGAATTGAGAGATTTTTTTACTTTTCATCTCCCACTGAATGTTGATTAGATCTCTTATAATAAAATACAAGGTGTAAAAATTCAATTCAATTCAATTATTCTCACAATGAATATGAAATCTAATTTGTATGAGATTTAGTTTCATTAGATGTTGGAATAAAGTATTAATATTTTAAAAAAAAACATTTAATTATACGCATTAACTTTTTCTTTTTTTCTTTTGGTATTTTGTATCGATGAATACTAACCTTTCAAATCCAACCATATCTATCATATAATTATATAATGATTATGCCTTGTATCTAATCAACAAATGACAAATATGACGACCGAATTTTGACTAATTGTAATTAACTTGATTTCTAGCGAAGACAAAGAACACAACTTCATAACAAAAATTGTAACATGGTCTAAAGTAAAGTTCAAAGACAAATATTATTATTCTTTATGTTGTTGTTGTTGTTATTATTATTGTTATTGTTATTATCATCGCTTAAATTAAATGTTTCGTTCGATTGTATCATATTGAAAATGAGAATTATAGATTTCGTCCCCGTAATTTGTAATAGTTACAAATAAGTCTTCAATTTTATCCCGTCTCAAATTTTCTTCCTTAAATCTTTTTACATATTCTGAACCTTATTTCACACCCTATGCACAAATATATACAAATTTAAAACACTTGTTGCTCTAAAATTATTATAAAAGAGTACGATCCGTTGCCCCCTTATTTTCGAAATAACAATTAATAGGAGCGTGAGTTTTTTACTGACATTTTTAATAGTGTTTTACCAAATTTATTAATTAAGGAATATGATAAAATAGATATTAACTGTAAGTCTTTATTTGTTGGTAACGGAATTGAATAAGAAAGAAAGAGACGATTTCGAGTTGAGAGATAAATATGAGGACCTATTTCTTCAGTTTTGTAAATTATAGTGACCAATTTGATAATCACCCTATTGAAAATGAAACAAAGATTAATTAATCAAAGTCATCGATAGGAAAAAAGGCTGAGCCATAAATCAAGCCTTTGTATCCGTAAATAAGATTCATATATATAAACAAACACGCAAAACTCATATATTTGTCTTGCTGTCTTTGGAGTGTTCCTGTCGTTGCTGCAAAACTCTATTGCTTAATAGATGATTAATGGCTTAATAATCTTTTAGTGGATTTAATCACGCTAGAAAGATAAGAGTATTAAGTATTAACCAATCATTCATCGACAAATTATCCTCCAATCTTACACCCTACAAGCCTTTGCTCCCCTATCCTTACAATTTTATATTAACAATTCAAACCCACCACGAACAACCAACAGAATTTTCAAACCATACAAGTAAGCAAAGACTACAAATTGTAAAATTTGAAGAAAATAAGATAAAATAAATTTTTATTATTGTAAGGATTATGAAGAGCATGAGATGGGTGATTATAAAATATGAAAAAAATTCCCATATATATCTTACAATATTTTAATTGATCAAAAATTTCTTGTGCGTTGTCTTTTTTTGATCAATCAATCATAGTACACGTGGCAAACATCCAAGTGATTTGGGACCCAATAATTGGCGGCTGAAGAAAGGAATTGTATATTGAGCAGAGTATGGATTCAAAAATTTAACATCAAAAGGAGAAAGGGTCCACTATTGCAATTATGTGCCGAAGATCGGGGAGAGTTATGAATTCTATCAATGAATATTGCTTTGATCTTTTAATTTTTTTGGTTTTTTTGACATCTATGAAAAACAAAAAGACTGAAAGATACACGTAGACAGCTTAATTCAATACTATAATCATTCGTGAATCACACTTTAAGAGGAAATATGTTGATCTTGGCACAAGATCATCGCTAGCCATTGAATTATTTTATATTGTGCGGGACATTGATCTGCTAGTAACACGTGGAATCAATCATTCCAATAGAAACGACAGCACACCTTCTGATTGATGTAGATGGTACGTGGCACTGTAGATTACTTAAGCGATAGACATCTAAATAATTGATAAAAAAATTATTAAGATCGATTAAACCTAGGATTGCCACTTGTACTTTGCCGTCATTTTTGGTGACTGGGCAATTGTTATTTGACCATTAATTATATTTGAAAAATGTGGCGCTATTTATACATGGCGCTGATTTTCATGTAATAATGAAGATTAAGACTTGCCCAATATTGCTGATTTTTCTTGGTGTTTAAAAATAATTGCTCAATATTTATTAATATTAACATTAATATTAATTTTTAATAACACTAAGCTATTTTTAAATTAATATTTAAATTTAGCATTCATATTAAAATAATTATAAAACTATAACAAGTATATGACTACAGTATTTTATGTTAAATATATCTTAAATTAATAAGTTAGCATGATTTTTTGCTCTTAAGACAATATATTCTAATTATTTATCGCAATTTTCGTGCAGTTCATTCAAATATTAATTTGCCATGATTTTCAGTCAATCAAAAAAAAATAATTGTGCTAATGATTGTTATTGTTGTCATTTGAATCAATGTCTTTCGAGTGGTAGGACAATCCAGTAAATACGTAAAAAAATTGGGAGCTACTTGAGATTACATATGTTCAATTATTTGCCCTGTTGATTACTATAAAACCCTTTATTCACGGGAACTTGAACTTCACCCGCTCCACGGTAACAGATTAACCTTGTGCCCTCATAATTCTCATACCCAACAACCTCAAAACTGATCAGCCTCATCTTCCTTCAATCTAAACATGGCCAAACCACCACAATATGGTGCATACGGTGAGGAAATGCCAATCAAAGCTTACAAATCTAAAGAATATCTTCAAAGTGCAACAGGGTTTTCTTTCTTTGTCTGTGTTTGCTCCGTTTTTATTTATATTTCAGTTTTCTATATCTTCAACCTTTCTCCTTCCACATTTTTGAACAACAACAAATTTTGGTTTTTCATCTCCAACACTCTCATTCTCATCATTGCGGTCGATTATGGCGCCTTTTCGGCTTCCGGTAGAAATAAACATGATGTTTATGAACAGTACATGATGCATAGCCAAGCAAGAAGTGTTTCCTCATATGTTTCACAATATCCAGGAATTGGAAAGAAAAATATTTCGAACGAAGAGGTTGAGGATTTGCCAGAAATTAAGAAAGAGGTCGTTGCTGTTTTAAAACAAAACGACCCAGCAGTAAACAAACAAGAAATTGTCATCAGAAGGGAACCTACTGAAAACTCTAATGACAATCTTCAAGAAAAGAAAATGGA
The DNA here is from genome assembly GCA_035221805.1 of Trichilia hirta. Taxonomy (NCBI): domain Eukaryota; kingdom Viridiplantae; phylum Streptophyta; class Magnoliopsida; order Sapindales; family Meliaceae; genus Trichilia; species Trichilia hirta. The sequence continues at coordinate 2,232,905 of JAWDEX010000006.1, read as the reverse complement.
AACGGAAAGTGCCATTAAAGATGTTAATGAAGCCAGTACTGATCAGAAGCAGCTGATAGAAGGGAGAACTTATCATCGAAGCAAGTCTGATAAACTCAAAAGAGTGGTGACTTATGAGAGTAAGAACAATATTTTGCGTAGGTCAGATTCGGAGACCCAAAAGGAAGAAGCTGTAGCCGGGGAAGAAGAAAATGAGTTCTCTTCAATGTCAAACGAAGAACTAAACCGAAGAGTTGAGGATTTCATTCAAAGGTTTAATCGACAAATTAGGCTTCAAAGGGCTGGAAAATTCCATGAAATCTAAACAATTTTGTTTGTCTTGTCTTCCACTTTGTAATTTTCTTTCGAGATTTCCTTCGGACTTTCGTTTAGAGATATATATTTAGCTGTCTTGGTCGATATATTTCCATTTCGTCCCGTTATATGATCTGATCATCACTTGCACAATCATAAATCAAAGACTAGTACTATTTACCAAACATACAAATTATTTGTATTAGCAAATTTATAATACAAAAAATAGCATAGCATTATATATGACTGAAAGAGATGTTAATAAAATAATCAATACAACAAATAACAATTAAATATAATTCAATTACATCGTATTACATTAATTTATATGAATAAATTTATTATACAAATAATTCGTAAGTGTCATAGTGTTATTTGTATTATTAAATTTCGTGGGTTATTATATAAAATTTTAGAAATTATATTATAGAAATAATTTGTTGATACATCATAAAACCTTACATAGCTTTGCTAAGTTTCGATATGTCTAAAATTTATAGTCATAATATTAATTTCATCGTAGAAATTTGGTCAAAAATTATATCATCTTGAACATATAAATATATGAATCTTGTAATAAATTTAAAATTATCAATAATATATATTAAGAAATTTTCGATAAAAGTCAAATAATGGATTTCCATTTCTTTATCTTGATTATTTTTGCATGTATCAACTATATCAAGTTACTGTTACAGCATGATTGATCTTAATTATTTCACTTTTTATTTTGACATTGACTTGCTTTAAAAGATAGAAGAAAAAAAAGGAGAAGTGTACAATATATTGATCAATATACCCCACTTAATTAATTGAATAGAATAAAGTCTAGATTTTGTAACAATTATACTCATTAATGTTAATAGGATTACAATATATATGATAATAATACTCATCTCAAATTTTTCGTTCTAAAATACATTTCAAATAAGATAATAAATAAGTTGGCATGCATTCATTGAATGATAAATTTTTATAATTTTTAAAATTATTTATTGCATGTTTTTTATTATCTAACTAATACATACCATCTTATTTAGAATGCAAAATTTGAGATATATGACATTTTTTTATGATACAATTAATTTCAAGTAGTGTACATATACTCTCAAACTAACAATGATCAATAATGTAAGACTTCTTTTAATTTTTGATTTATTTGATTGCTACTTTATTCTTAAATTATTTCATTGCAATAGTTGGTCAAGATGCCAAAATTTTACGTTTTGTGTCTCAAGGTTCAAGCTATGTTGTAGTCATGGTTCATGTTTAATTAATTAAAATTATAATTGACTATATAGGACGATTATGATTTCGATAATTTTAATTTTTAATATCACAATTGATGAGTCGTACCTATTAACATTACCTAGTTGTAATAATTAAATTTCTCATGTTGTATTATTAAAAATAAAAATTGAATGCAACGGTGTGCATAAATCTATCATGATAAAAACTGTAAACGGATCTTGCGATTGGTCTTTTAAATCAGCACTCAATTTTGATACTCTCTATTCTCTCTAATGATAAGATGTTAAAGTGAAAAAAATAATACATATAATTTAAGGATCATAACCTCTTCTTATATAAGGATATAGCTTCTTCTAAAAGCTATGAACAAATCGTTTCCCAAAAGCTAAGTTCAAAGCTTTCTATAGAAGCTAAGTTCAAAACTTTTCCTAAAAGTCAATGCTAAAACTTCTCGCAAAAGCTAAGACTATAACTTCTTTTAGAAGCTTTTATTATTTTCAATTTTACCCATTATAATATTAGAAATAATAAATTGGTCTCTATAGATAAAATGTCCATACTTAATTAGATATATTAAAGTTCAAATTACCCAAACCTTATTAGATCACTTAAATTAGGTTTATCTTAATATAATAGCTTTTAATACACAATTATTAACATATAAGCCTATATATCAAATTAAAATCTAACAATCTCTTACTTAAACTAGATGTATTATTTCATAATTGTGTATTAAAATAACCTTATGAGTACTCAGAATTTTACTATCATTATTGAATGCATCTCTAATAATCCAGTTTATTAATCATATCAACATAGAATTAAAGGTAATTTGTCACATTTAATCATAACTAAACCCATCAACGATCACATATATTAATATAACCAAATAACATAGATTAAGTATGGATGTGTCATATAAAAATTACATGCAATATGATCTAAACTTATCTATTTTCAAACTTATACTTTAATAAGATCATTTTCAAACAAGTTCAAAAATAAACCAAATAATTGAATTAACTGAATAATTAAATACTTTATTATTAAATATAAATACAATGTTCATAATTTGTATCTAAAATAATTTTAATTGAATTTAATTGTAATAAGTTTTTGTAAACAAAATTAAATAAAGAACACAAACTTCCATTAAAACTACATACTTTTAAGAGATACTATTTATATATGAGCAGTATGCTCATGAAAGAGCTTGGGTAGTAATACCTTAATGAGTAGATTCACAATCATAGAGTGTATTCTAATGTGCTCTATAAATACTTGTCTATTTTGAACTCTTTTCTTTATAATTACAAACTTAATGTCTATATACTTTGACTTTATTGAGATCTTATTGTTGTTAGAACATAGCACTACTAATTTATTATTAGAAAATATATACAATATTTCTATGCCATTTATAATGTGCAACCTTAATGACAAAATTTCGTAGTCATATCCCATAATTTGATACCTCAAACACGTTATAAACTTTACTACTATGGTAGAGAATGTTATAAGTGTCTACTTAGCACTCTTCTAAGAAATTATCCCTTTAACAAATAGGTAGATATAGCCTAATGTAGATCTCTATCTATTTTGGCATCTTGCAAAATCAAAATCAGAATAATCGATAATTTCTAGCTGATCTAATTTCTTATATATGAGCATGTAATCAAAAATATCATTGACTCTATTTTCTTTACTAGCAAAGGGTAGTTTGATCATTTTGCCTTGAATACAAGATTTATAAGTTGGGTAAAATTCATAACCTAATGGACCTATAAGTCTATTATTACTTATCTTTATAATTCATTTGTCTTCAATATGACCTAATCGATGATGCCAAATTAATCTTGAATTAATTTTATTTTTAGATCTTTTCTTATCAATGGTATTTGTCATGTTAATTTTATTAAATTCAAGAACATATAAATCATTCACATTCAAACCAGTGCTAACTAATTTATTTTTCAAATAAATACAATATTTATTTTTATTAAAAAAAAACTGTAACCTTGTTTATATAACTAATTTATAGACAAAATATTTTTATTAGCAGTATTAAAATGCATAACATTAGATAATACAAAAACATGGTCTGATGATAACATTAGTTTACAAGTTTCTGTGTAAGAGGTTATAATTGTTGTGCTATTTTCTAGTAATTACTTACTGTGAAGGTCCTACAAATACATACAAATATGTGAAGTAGTAGATAAATTAATAATTTAAGAATATGAATTTGAAATAACACTTAATTTAATTTTAATATTATGATAAAAAAATATACTTGATGCCCTCTTCTATTTCAAGCTCTCTAGATAAAGAGGGCAATTCTTTCTCTAATGACCAAGTTTCTTGCCATGATGACACTCATCATTTTCTTGACTTTTGGTAACTAACTTATCTTTATCCTTATCCTTTCTATTTTTCTTAGAGGCATTTCCTTTAGGTCTGTACTCGAAGGTTTTCTTGCCCTTTTTTTTTTAAAATTTTTTACTAGAAGAAATAGTGGCAAGAACAACCTCTTTTCCTTTTCCTTTTGTTATTCTTTTATTAAAAAAAATTATTTCATTCATTAATTCAAGAAAAGTGTATTCTAATTTATTCATGTTATAATTTATAACAAATTGGTTAAAGACAGGCGGTAGAGACTAAAAGATTAAATCTATCTATAATGCAGCTTCTATAAAAGATCCTAAAGCATACAGTTACCCTATTAGATTTACTATCTTCATAAGATAGAACTCCAATGGCACTCCTGGATTCAACCTCATAGCGAATAAGGTAGTAGATAACTTATATAGTCTCATATTAAAACTCTTTCCAAACTTGTTCACTAAAGAGTAATAAATATCAGAGGCATCCTGCATGTCCTCAAGTTGAGCTTATAAATCATTATTCATCGAGGCCAGTATATAAGATCTTACTTTAAGATTATTGTCCTTCCATTTCTAGAAGGTCTCTCTCTCCTCAAGGGAAGCATCATCAAAAAGGGCCTTAAGAATGGGTCTACTAAAGATATAGCCAATTTTTTCAAAATCTAAAATTATTCTAAAATTTTTATACCAAACTTTAAAATTTGATTCGATAAGTTTGTGAGTATCGAGGATTCTTATTAATGGGTTTACCATTATTTGTGTGTATCACTTGATAGAGTTTTAGCATTTGTATCTGTAAAAGAAGAAATACATCAGTATATAAGTGTATATATCAAACCATTTAGTTTTGGACTTTAAACTAAACAGTGCTCCTACTACTCTACTTAAAATCCATATTCCCTTAACTAATACAATCAAAATTATATTACAAGTTTTAGGAGGTGATCAAGTTCTTATCAAACTTATAAAATCTCACTTGACAATTATTGGTAAAATAAGCTCAATAAGCTAAAAACACATTTTTGTTTGTAACTTATTACAAGATATAATCAATTAAACTCTAAATCTTAATATCTCACCTGACAATTATTAGTACCTCAACCTAGTTAGGTTAGACCTAATGCACTTTTATAAGTAGAGATATAATCAAACCCCCATATAACAGTTATTGAAAATTTAACACGCTCTATAAAAAAAATAGGTTAAATATTTATTAAACCTATTGAGTTACCTCACTTGATAATTATTGGGTTACCTCATCAAAAATATCAATAACCTATTGACTAATTTAGAAGATCTAAGCCTAATATTTATTAAAGGGGATTTATTTTAGGTCTCGTTTTATTATTTTGTAATAAGATTTAAACTTCTATATCAATTTAATATTGTAAAAAGATACCTATTTTAAATCTTAATTCATTATAGTTTGATCATATCCTTTTAATAAATTAAAAATTAATTTATTATTTAATAAAAATTACTCCCACTAGAATTCTATTAATTCTAGATCAATAAAAATTTAATAAGAATCATTAATTCATTAAATATTTATTTAGTGTAATTTTCTGTTCATTTGGAACCATTCCAAATCCAAAAAATTTAATTTTAGTAAATATAATTTAGTATTATAAAAAGTTGTGGCTTAAAAGATAATATTAAAAATTAAAAATTATTCATTTATTAATATTTTGAACAACTTTAAAATGTTTGCATTTAGGTCCTTATAGGATAATTATGAAAATTCCCCTCATAAAAATCGACTTTGGTTGGCATGCTATTTTTATGTTTTTTAATGAAACTGAATATTATAATCCAATTTTATTCTCTATAAATTTTATGCATGCTTTATAAACAAAGTTTGAGATACTGAATTTGTGATAATAATATGAGATTCAATTTTCAAATCATTCTGTCAAAATTATTTGATAAGTTAGTATCTTAGCTCAAGGCGCCAAATTTTGA
>JAWDEX010000006.1:2174084-2190965 GCA_035221805.1 Trichilia hirta | reverse complement strand
CCCCCCCCCCCCCCCCCCCCCCCCCCCCCCCCCCCCCCCCCCCCGCCCCCCCCCCCCCCCCCCCCACCCGTGCACAGAATCATCATAAAGGTATGTTTCGTGTTTTAATTATCCCGTTGCTTGTTACGAGGATGAATCCTTTATTATACCTTTATGAAAGTTCCTATGATTATTGCTGATATCTGGTTTTGGCATATTATATGTTTGTAAGCGATCAAAAGAAAGATACTAACAGTATGTTTCAGGTTGTTATTGCGAAATGAAAATTCATGCGATGTGTAAAATTCAACCTATCCTGTCTGCTGGATGGATCAATGGATGTGAGATTAATAATCAAAGAAAAACCAGTTTTCTTGTTATCCTAATTGATCATCGCTTGATTTTAATACAAAGATAATGCGACCTGTCGTTGTAAATGATTAAAAGGAAAGCACTTGCCTATCTACCTTATTCGATGTCAATGGAGTCTTACTCGGACTCAACTTTCATCTCTTCGCACAGTAATTTTTTTCCCTTTTTGTTATATAAAAAATATCTAAATGAGTTTCAATTATTATTATTATTATTATTTAAGTATATTATATGAATGTAAATTAATTTTTTCTTCAATTGTGTAATAAACCTTAGCTTACTTTCAAAAATCTAAATATTTATGTATAACTGTTAATGACGAAAATCCCTTCAAGTGTAAACTTTTTAATAGGATTGTTTACTCAACGAATTAATTATATGAATTATAATTTATATTTTTTTAAAAAAAAATCAATCAGAATAAAAATAAAAAAAGCTATTTGTTAATAATATCATTTTATTGTATATTAATTTTTTTACGAGAAATTTGTATTTAATATTATTAATTAATATGCATATATTTTTAATATTATAGAAAAACTTTTAATGAGAATCACTATACTTATTTTGACAGGAAGAGTTAACTCTTTCTCAGTTTTGGAATAGATTTAAAAAAATAAAATTAAAACAAAATGACACAAATCACATGCAAATTAAGAAAAGAAGGTTTTATTTTTCTTATTTAAAAAAAAAATAAATAAATCCAAATTATAACCCATCGACATAAATTGGAATATTTTTATTGGTGGATTTGCATGTTGCTTTGGGACGTGTACCACTGAACATCATGACGTATGCTAGACGAAACTCAGAAAGCAATTATTAGTAATGGAAACTCATGAGATATTCTTTCCTTATCGTATTGACATTGTTAAATGTTCAGTGGTCGTAGATCATTGAACCAACGTGGTTAAAATAGTTTCATAAATATAATAGCCGAGTTTCATGGCTGCAACAAGAAAAAATTTGCAGTGTTTAATGAGCAGAGTTTTCAGGAGGAGTTATGGGGCTCAACCTCAAGGAACGTTTCCTTCTTCGTCTCAACAACTCATCAACCTGGAATATGAATACAGTGCTCACAAGTCAGTTTCTCTCTTCCCCCATCTGCATAGATTTTGTTGGAATTGGAAATTTCTTCAAATTCATCGTGGTCTGGTTTAGATTATCTCAGTTTCTTACGTGTTCAAATTCTAGGCTGGTTTATTTGAATCTGAATATTCATAAGGGAAGAATATTTTCAACTTTTGATTCGTTCACATGTTTTGGCTTCTGGGTTTTGCTTTCCATATATTGTGTTCTCTATATATATAGATTTTGTAAAGAGGTTCTCTGTGTCCAATTCGTCTAGTTATGCAGAATATAGATGTCTGGGAAGTGATTAGACATTTAATTGTAGCACATGCAGATTAAGATACATCACATCAAGTGAAAGATACTAGTTGCAACGTGGAACCTTTATTTTAACTCACTTCCAAATAAAAATCACCTCAATTTTAACTTATACTCTATAGAGGGAGTATATATATTGTTTTCGTAAGTGAACGAGTGTGGCATGGTGTTTTGCCTCCTCATGATGCATAAACGTCTAAACGGGCCGACACCATTCAAAATAATCTGAGGTCTCAAGTACAGAAACGCATATGTGGATGCTTTAAGAAGTCAAAGAAATTGGAAGTTACGGGATAATTGTGTTAAGATATAAAAATCTCTTAATCGTATTAGTTTGTTTTCTATAAAATATAGACTGATGTGCAAGCTTTACAATCCAAAAGCTCAGGTAAGATTTTCTGTAGTTATAAATGAACAGAGCAGTTACAATTGTTAACATAAAGTGTATACAGTATACATAGAAAAATATAACATTGAACTAGGGGAACATTCAGTGTGACTTGATCGTGAAATGTGCTGCGTAATCTGGGTATGCCTTGCAAGACTCCTTTGTTCTACAATCTTAAACTGTTTCCACCTTAACTCAACTTTAGAAGCTAATTTGTCTCTGGATTGCATGATCTGGACATTTACATGCTAGGCACTGTGCATATCATAAACCTTTATCCTGGGTCTTATCTTTTAGGTTAGAGTTTCTTTGTGAGGAAGATAATGCGGGCTCATTTGGTATTGAAGTGCTATATCTTTGAAGCCATGAATGCTGTAAGATGAAAGAACTAGATCTCACTTATAACTAGAAAAATGAGTGGATCCCATTAAAATTAATGTTATCAATTTTGCTTTCAAAACAAACCACAATCCCAAACAATGCCTTAGCTTACTGAGAGTTCTTTAGCTTCTTCTGAAGTCACATTTTGTTTGGCTTGGATGGTGATTGAGAATGTTATTCCTTCAAGTTCATTTATTAGCTGAAATTTAGTCGAAGTCGTATGGACAACGTCAATGTGGAAGATGTAGTTCTTCCTCTTTTTTCACCATTCTGAAAATGTTATTTGTTTTTGTCACTTGCTGCCAAGATTGTGTATTTTTTGGATGTTTTTTCTCTGCCTGTATCTTAAATAAAGTCTTTTTTGTTTCAAATGCAGTTACCACCCAGTTCCCATTGTATTCTCTCAAGCAAAAGGGTCATCTGTATGGGATCCTGAGGGCAACAAGTATCTGGATTTTCTCTCAGCATACTCTGCAGTTAATCAGGTATCCAAACAGTCTTTCAAACTGTTTTTATCAAGAATTTTTCTTGCTAAAAGATTGGCCAGATTTGATGATTATTTGAGAAAAAAAATCCATAATTTGTATTTTCTGCCACTTTTTGAAATTCTTTGACAGCAGCTTTCTGGTCTCTACATGAACAAAATGCAGAAGAAGTTTCTGCCACTTTTTTTGTTTCTCTGCTAGACTTTTTGTTCCAGAACTTGGTGCCCTTATGGTTCATTCTATTTTCTTCATAATGTATTTGACATGGACCTTAATATCCAGCTGTATAACTTGCTGTAGGGGCACTGTCATCCAAAGATTATGAAAGCATTACAAGAGCAGGCAGAAAAGCTTACTCTCAGCTCTAGAGCCTTCTACAATGATAAGTTTCCTGTATTTGCAGAGCGTGTAACAAGCATGTTTGGTTATGACATGGTGCTACCTATGAACACTGGTGCCGAAGGTGTGGAAACAGCTCTGAAGTTGGCTAGGAAATGGGGTTATGAGAAGAAAAAAATTCCCAAAGATGAGGTAGAATTCTTTGATATCATGCTTGTTATGAAAAGTTATGATTTTAAATTTCATGTTTCTGAATAATACTTTATGGGGTCAAAATGGTTTCGATTTACTTGAATATTGTTCTCCTTGTTTATTGTACTTCTTGCATTAGATGTGAACTCATAGATATGGCATATTGATTTCGGTAGCGTAGTTGTGTGCTTCCCTTTTCCATCAATATTCCTTTTATTTACATTTTAATTTAAGTTTTCACTTTTTAGTTGTTCACTTAAGGTTTTGGTGTTCAGTTTTTATAATTATAGTACATACATTTGTTCTCGCTTTTGTTGTATAGATTTGATATAGAACTTCCTTGGCTGCTTAGATGTTATTCTTCAAACTGTACTTCTCTGTTCCAGTTACCTGTTATGATATGAAGGACCAGTTGAGTGTGTGTTTTCAGTCCTTTACTGAGGTTGAGTCATATGCAGGCTATCATTGTTTCTTGTTGTGGCTGCTTCCACGGTCGTACATTGGCTGTCATCTCTATGAGCTGTGATAATGAGGCCACTCAAGGTTTTGGGCCATTGTTACCTGGCCATCTTAAGGTTGATTTTGGTGATGAAGTTGCTCTTGAGAAAATCTTTAAAGGTGTTCATGTGCTAGATCCTTCCTTCTCTAGTTGTTTTTGGGTGCTTGTCCAATTTATATCTATCTTGATTTGAGAGGTTTCATCTTTATGAACCATTAGTTCACCCCGATTTCTTTTGCATTGAAACTTATTTCCTTTCTTCGCTTTGGAGTGCAGAAAAAGGAGACCAAATAGCAGGATTCCTTTTTGAACCAATTCAAGGAGAGGCGGGGGTATGAGTCATGCAATCCTTTTTTACCAATGGTTATGAAATGTGCCACTGGTGCTTGAGTTGTACCTAGTGTTGCTATTAGTATTAGATCCATTTAGTTATGACCAAATAGCTGACTTCTTGTTTACCCTTATATTCATATAAACTAGCATAGTTCAAAAAGCATATGAGAAAATTTGAAAGCCTCCATATGTTGCTAAGTATATGATTTGTTTTAATTTACTCATCTTTTATTTAAAAAAAAAAAATTTTTTCCTGTATGTTGGATGGTAGGGTGAGGGAGCTGCTTGTTCCTCATAGATTGATTATTTTTGTGTAATTATTTAGATCTCCTTATTTCGTTGAAAACATTCGTTTTTTTCACTTTTTACTTTTTTGGCTAGGTTATAATTCCTCCAGATGGTTATTTGAAAGCTGTTAGAGATCTTTGCTCGAAGTACAACATTTTAATGATTGCTGATGAAATACAAAGTGGATTAGCACGGTCAGGAAAAATGCTGGCTTGCGAATGGGAAAAGGTTCGCCCAGATCTAGTGGTAAGGTCCTTTTCTGTTCTTAGTTTTTGATTAGTTTACCTAGTGGTGGACCTGCACATAAAATTCCTCTAACATCAGTTTCATAGTTCCCAAGATTCTGAAGTTCAGGTGTTTAATCTGCATACTGGTACATTTTTCAGTTGTAGTAGTGGTGAGGCTGTAAAGCAACCTTTAATGGGAAATGACACTCATTTGATATATTTAACCATTCTGGAAACTCCAGTTCTGCCATATCAAAATTTGTTGGGAGTTAGAACTGCTAATAGTGGTTACCAAAACATAAGGCTATACTTTAGCATCTAAATCTAGAAAATGCTTATTTTTCAGTTATATTGAAAATTGCTGCATGAATCAACAGTCCATCACTAGAAGGCAAAGGTAGAATTAAGAAATATGAACCAGTCTAAGGCTAATTCTTACATAATTTAGTTTTGATGAGACTGAAACTAGTGTAAGCTAAATTTGTCAAGCCCTTTCAATCATAAATTATATGTGATTTCTTGATTAAGTTTGAGTATGATGGTGTTTCTTAAGAGAGAAGTCCTTTTCTGCATAAATTATTCGACCTTCCTTTTGGCTACTTCAATATATTCCTAGAAACCAAATTATTGCTTTTAATTCTTTTATCCAGATACTAGGAAAGGCATTGGGTGGCGGAGTCATACCTGTCAGTGCAGTGCTCACAAACAAAGAAGTAATGCTTTGCATTAAACCTGGAGAGCACGGAAGGTTTGCTTTTGTAATGCTACTTTTAATTGTTCTTCTCCTGAACCTTTTTCTTGGACCGGCTGTTTTACATGAAGACATTGGTCACTACCAAGTATCAGAATTTATCTCTAAAACTCATATTTCTTGATTTTGGATCTTTTGCTAATACATGAAGTAAGATTGCCACTGTTGTAGCTTGGATGTAAGAGTTTGGAAAGTAGATACAGAGAAGCACTCAATTTGTAGCTTCGTAGCACAATTGTTAAAAGTGAATACTTATCTGAGATCAGCTCTAATGAATTGGAAGCTATTATGTATTTTGAAGGAAGTACTTGGCTTGCTAAGGGATCTGGAATTTCTTCTATTATGTGTTTAAAAGTGCATTTGTGTGGTTCAGTAAACTGAGAGAGCTGTGGACTCTAGATCTTATGTGGGAAACTAATGCAAGTATGGAATTCATCCTTATTAGCAATGACTTTTCCAATCTTCTCATAGTTGGAGAGGCTGAATTCAAATCTTGTTTTCATATTTGGAAAAGCTTCTATATTTGATTATTTGCTTTGTTCTGTTTATACACTAAATAGAGTTTCTTTTGATCTGTATCATCTGTTCGTGATTCATGAACAACCATCTAGAAGTAATTATCTTAGTTGGTCTTAGGTCTCCCTGGCAATTTCTTTTTTCTCTACGACCATGTATTGCTTCTTTTTAGTTGTTATTCAGAGTTATTCTCCAAGAGCTCACCATATGCTTATTCGTATTTTGGTCTCCAGCACCTTTGGTGGAAATCCTTTGGCCAGTGCAGTGTCTATTGCCTCACTGGATGTGATCAAAGATGAAAAACTTGCTGAGAGGTATCAAATCCATCACTTGGCATCATATTAGCAAGAATTCATAGAACCCTAATTGGAACATAAATGATTAATTCTTGAAAATCATTTGTTCTTTTGATATTTAAATTATCCAAATATATAGATTTTGACAGTATATGGTGTGACAAAAGTCTTATCTCTTCTGCTAGTTTCCATGTTTTGGGATCCGAATTTTGAACTTTCACAAACCTGCATTAAAACACATTCCTATTAATTTGGATCAGTGCGTAAGGTATCATTAAACCGCACATTGTCAGTCATATCATAAAGTTTGGCAGATAAACCATGTCCTAGTTTTCATATTAGTCTGTTTAACAGTTATTTTACTCTTCTGTTTTTCTAATCTAGCATCAGAAGGTTTTAGCAGAACTGAGTCTCTTGAAGACAGTTGTAGTATTGCTTCTTGGAATTGAAGTATCGCTGTAGATTGAGGCAATTGCATAAGAGAATTTGCTTTCTGCATATTATAAATGTTGAGACTATCATGGAAATATTTGGATACAGTCATTTCTTATTTGGTTATTTCCTATTCGTCAGATCAGCACATTTGGGACAGAAGCTTAGGCAGCAACTGTTTGAAATTCAGCGGCAATTTCCAAACTATGTTAAGGAAGTTCGAGGAAGAGGTTTGTTCTATGCAGTGGTGTTTGACGGCAAGGCTTTGTTTCCTGTTTCTGCGTTTGACATCTGTCTAAAGATGAAGGAAAGAGGAGTCCTCGCTAAGCCTACACATGATTCTATTGTCCGATTGACTCCCCCACTCTCCATAAGGTAAAGAACCTGCTTGATGAGCATTTAACAATTTCATATCATTAAAAAATTCTAGCTTTTACATGCATCGTATGGCTTTATGTTGCATTTCCTCGGCAATCTTTGTTGCTGAATCTTGAAAAAATATGTACACAAGGTACAAGTGATATTGATCAAACAAGAGGACTCCTAGGGTGGCCTTGACTGGCTCTAGGAATAGCAAGATGAGTTGAAACCCACTATAGACGAATGAATTAGTTCAGGAACCTGACCTTTATAAATGAAACTTCATACTTCAAAAAAAGTAGTGCTTCTCAACCTCATCGACCAGAAGCATTATCCTAAGTTCTGCACAATTCGAGTCAGCTATGTTATATCCCTATATTTTTATTCAGCCCTTTTTGCGTCCTACTTTTTCCAGAACACTTGTTTTACACTTCACCTGTAGACTAAGTCACATATAGATTTTATATTATCCTAGTCTTTGGCTAATACTGATTTGTGTCAAATATGCTGAACCATGTACTATCAAGTGCCGTGAAGCTCTTGATAAAATTTGTTGTCCTTCCAAGATTTCAGCATACATTAAAGTAATATGACATTTTTTTGGTATTTTCAGTTTGGATGAACTACAAGAAGGCTCAAAGGTGCTGCATGATGTTTTGGAAATTGATCTACCAAATATGGAGAAAGCAAGGCAAGCAAAAGCCTCCCCTACTGCTGCTCCAAAATGTCACCGTTGTGGGAGGAACTTGTATGATTCTTCGGACAAATATCTATGAATTACGTGCACATTTCATTTCTTTCGCTAGTCAATTTTACCCATGGGTCTTTGTTACTCATATTCTTGTCTATGAATTCTCGGAAAATGAATCTCTCTAATGCATTTTTCTTAATATATTTAGTCGAGATCCCATATCCCATTGTGGATGATAATCTACTCTGTTGCTTTTTGCTTGGCTTGAAACTTGAGGGTCTGAAATGTGGGTTTGGTTAATAAAATATTTCAAATTTCATGACTTGAAATGTAAGACTTACAGAAACGAAGATAATACTTTTAATAAAAGAAAATATTGGAAATATGGCACGTGTCAAAATTTGATTCGTACTCCATTATCCGATATTGATAAAAACCTTTTGTCTTATTTACATAAAGGAGAGACAAGGAGACAAATTGATGCTGAAATTTCGATTGTTTTGAGTAAATAAATAGAAAAAGAAAAAGACAGCTTCTTGGTTCTTGCTTTATATAATAATGTCAACTCAATATCAATTGGTCATGTTAACCCATGAGCGACATGGAAGCTCATCACAATTTTTTTTTATTTTAAATATAAGACATGGTTTAGACATTATCTTTTTAGGTCTGAGCTGGAATTTGATTATTTTATTGTTGAGTAGTAGTTATTGAAAAATATGCTTAACTGGTTTAATTAATCATTATTTTTTGCCTTAAATTTACTTATAATTTTTTACTTTTTACTTTTTAAAAAAAAATTATTTATTAAAAAAAATTATAATATTTATAAAAATCATTTGATTTTATCTTTAAAAAAAAAAAATTTTATCGTAAAATTACTTAATTTAACTTTTAACTTTTTATATATTTATAGTATTTGTATTTAATTATTCTTAAATTTTTTTAAAATTCTATAAATTTAATAAAAATTTAATTAAAATAATTTATTATAAAAATTTGATAATACCAAACATGTTTTAAAAAAGCCAAAAAAGTAACTCCTCTTTACTCTTGATTTTAATTTATTTTAAGGTAAAAGTTATTTTTTAAAAATTAAATTAAATAAATTTTAATATAACTTTCAATTTATAAAAAAAAAAAATTAAGTGAATTCAAGTAAGGCCCGTCCTATACTATGACTTAAAAATTTTTTATTTATTGTATTATATTATTTTTTTTAAATTAACCAAGAAGTATACAAATAGTGGGTCATGTGCAATGGAGGTTTGAGGTTTTGTAAACAAAATTACGAGAGATCTTTGAAGAATTTATGATTAATTAAGAAATTGGAGAATCTTTATAAAGTTCTCATTGTGAAAGCTCATATTTTAATTGGAATCTCACCAATTTAGGGCAACATATTTCTCAATTATTCATTTTTATTTGTAAATTAACATAAAACAAATAATATTATTCAAAAAAAAGTATTAAATTTATTTTAAATATCGATATGGGTTCATAAAATGACTTAAAATTTTAATTTAATAGAGAATTAAATACTAATCACATAAAGAATTAATTGTAAATATCTTTTTACAGTATAGGGCTCTTTGCAATATAAAAACTATAGACTGATTAAGATACATATAACCTATTGGGTTAATTATAATTAAATCCTTGAGTCTTGTGAGAAGAAGGTATTAAAAATGTCATCATTAGGCGTTTGAGTCTTAATCAATCTTCCTTAAAAGAGTGCTATTTTCAGAAGCACTAGTGAGAAGTGCTTTTTATCTTCCCCTTCCCTTGGTAATGTCATCTTCCCCATCGCTTTTATATTTTGGGATGTTTGCTTTCAGGTTGCTGTCCAATTTATGACGTTCCTGAGCTGCCTGCAGCAATTATTGTGTACTGCTTTGCTTTGAATGTCAGTAAACGTTGAAAATCCTCGCATTCTTGATGATTTTATGTTGAATTAGTGATTGAGATTCAATCAAAAGATAGAAGCTCAGAAGAAATTTGTTAATTAAATTTTCAGAATTTGCGGCTGCGGGCGAGAAGTTGAAAGGGTAATAAGTCCAGGCAATTATTTTTCAAATTTTCTGTTAAAATATTTCTAATTTTATATTAGAAAAAAAAATGGATGTAATTATACATCATTATATTGTAATTAAGTGCTGAAATTTTATGACTTTATTTTTAGTCTATTATAAATGGTTGAATGCATTTCAAATCATGTTCTATTTAATTTGATTATTAGATAATCAAATTTTGTTTAATTCAGTTGTTGGTCCATCATCAACAATACCCATATTGATATTGATTTCATCATAGAAAAAGAGAACATTGGTTTTTAAAATTTAGTCTATTAAATTGATTAATTTAATAATTTTAAAAATTACTATTAAAATACCGATTAATATAATAATTAAAAACATGCCATCGTCAATGTAGTTGAAAAAGATTAGCTTTATGATTAGATTAGGTAAACTTTAATTTGATTAAAAGATAAGCAAAAGTAAATCACTTTTTCTTTTTTAATCCTTTTACACAGAAATAGAGGAAAAGATTTGGTTCGTATCACCGTTAACTATAGCTTTTCAATCAAATTTAATAATCATAAAATGAATATTTTCCCGAGAAAATTAATAACAATGTCAAGAAAACAAGTAAATGGTCAAAATTAAAAATGTAAAATGTAAATAAACATCTCACAATTGACGTAGAAATTTTCCTTTCACCAACGCATGCATGACCCACAAAACTTTTTTTTTCGTCTTTTTGTTGTTGTTTCCATCATACAAATATATTAAAATCTATCATGATTCTAAAGGTCAAATCTTAAGGTTAATCACAATTATGAGGCAGTAATCATCTCATTAAAATGTGATTAAATTTCCAAACTAACAATGGGACCTTGAATTCCTTCCATTGTTATATCAATTGATAACACCGTCTCTTTTATTCTATGGACATTTATGATTAACGCTAATCCATTATTTTAGATAATTAATCATTATTTATATGAATTTTCTGCCTAATTTATAGCACATAATATTGTAGTTTCCTTTATAGAGAAAATTAATATTTTTCTATGTAATTATAGTTGTTGCCTTGAAATTGTATCAGAGTATTTCACTGATTATTATATCATATATGAAATATGAATTTTTTGTTGACATTCGAGAGAAAAAGCCAAAAAAAAAAAAAATAGAGTAATTGATTTTTAGACTTTTATTATGGAATTATAAATCAATTTACATAACTATTAGATTGAATTAAGAATATTTAAATTTATAAATAATTTAATTGTAGTTATTCTCTGATTCAACGAGTTAAATATTTCTGTTAATTTTCATTAAAGTTCAAATTTTAATCACACTATAGTCATGAAATTTCATTTACTACTTTATTGATTATTCTATTATATAAAGAAAAAGATCTTTTTGAAATATTTGAGAAAAAATAAATAATTATTTTTATACGTTCTTTATAAGAATTATAATTCAATTTAAATAGTCATTAAGCATAGTTAAGAACATTTAAATTCATTATAATTTTGTTTGTAAACTTAAATATTTATGGGTTTAATGAATAAAATCTCTTTTATTATTTTAAAGATTTAAAGTTGGAATATTTTTTTAAATAAATTATATTCAATGAATTATTCTTAATCAATAAATTATTTTTTGAAAATAATCATATTGTTCTATTAACAAATTTTCCCTCTATTAATAAATATTATTATAATGTTACATCATTCACTAATAACCCATCATAGGCATGAACATTTATGTTAAGTGGATGAAACATTATTTAATTTTATGATTATCAAGTTGTCACAAAAAGAAGAAGAAAAAAAATAGGGGACCATAAAATAAATATTTGCAATTAAATTCCATCAAAATACCAAACCCAAGGGCATGGGTACTTCTTATATTTGGCAAAATTTGATACCATAAACACAATTTATAATTGGGTTTTCCCATTCTATAGCAACCTTCGTTCCCTTTCCATTCATTATTAATTACAAACATGTCCATGCTACATTGTTTGATTGAATGCAAAGCTTCTTTTCACATTACCTTCCAATTTAAAAAATTTCAGATTTATTTATTGTGGTGATTTTATTTTACATTTAAAAAATAAAATTTTAAAAATATTTAATAACACTACTTTTTAGTAAAATTCAAACATTTTTATATTGATACTTGGTATTTATAACTTTCATCTCATAACAATTATGGATTAAAAGTTAGTACAATATAAATATTAAAATAACTCTTTAAGTAAAAAAAAAGAAATTAAGTATATATGTATTAATATTACTTATTTATATATATATGTATATGATAAGATCTCTTAATTATAATTTTTATAATATTTTGTTAGATTTTATTGAAGAGGTACAAACATTTGAATTTAATCTTTAAAATTTTAAAATAAATTATTTGTGTATTAAATTATGTTTGGTAGGCTATATATGAAATTGGCCACCTAATAATCCAAAATTAGTCCAACTAAAAGATACGTGACCTTATGCCAAACATCAATGATTAATCTAATTTTGATAAAGATTTTACAACAAAAAATAAAATTATGTCAAGAGTAATCCAAAATTAAAGTTTCTAATTTCCACTTATAGTTTTTGCTTTGCTTGTAGACATCCACCAAATTGTACTTCATTATTTGATTGCTTAAACTTTAATTTTAATTTATTTATTTTTCCCATTGGGGGAGGGATTCTTATTATCTAATATGTCCAATTTGGATCTAACCACTTGTTATAATGTAGTATATTAAAATATAGGTATTAAAATATATGAGATGAGATGAGATGATGCATGATCTTACATGCTTGTTTGCATTGAAAAATAGAAGTATCAATTAATTTATCTTAATCTTTATTGTACAAAACTATAGGATAAGATAATTTTAAACTTAGCAATTCTATTAATATTTATTATGTATGCATTCAAATTATTTTATGTGTGAATATAATAAGACTATATGATCAACAAGTACTAATCTTAGAAAATATATTATTATATTTTAATAAGATAGTATGAAAGTCAAGAATTATTATTTAACCTAAAATTTAAGTTGCAATTTAATTTTTTTTTTTTTAATTTTAAGTTTTACACATTCAAGTTTTATATCACTTTATATATCTTTTGAACTCAAATTTAAATAAATATTAAAAAAACATGATTCATTTATATTATTACTAATCATTTTTCGTAATTTTAATTGAGTAATTCATAATAATATAAGTAAATTACTTTTAACACGTATTTATATTTAAATTTCGATAATTTTTATAGAATAGCGTAGATGTTAAGTATGTAAAATTTTTAAAAAAATTATAATTTAACATAAGAATTTCTTTTTTATATAAATTAGAATTGTAATCACATTTAATGTGATTTGGATTTTTCCATTACTCTTAGTAATTTTTTATTTTAAAAATTTATTTTTAATTTCTTGTAAGCAGTTTTAACTATTATATAAATAAATTTAAATAATTAAAATTAAATTAAAAAATCCAAAAACCATCATCTGGGTAATCACTTCTTTTAATTGAAAATTGTGTTAAGCTAGTTGGTGCCTAAGGTTGATTAAAATTCTTAATTAAGAACATTTTTAACGTAAACCAACAATAAATTAGATCTCCCGGTTCTGTAGTGTACGGACATCCTTACGGCGTCGTATCGATTCGTTCTTGTTTTGGGCCTTTGAATTTCAGGCAATGCCAGTGCTTTAAGTTTATTGCAACAAATGAACGAACACGTGCCACAATATGTGGGATGATTTTTATTTTTATTTTTTCAAGTTTATTTGAACGGGTTATAGATGAATTGATTGATTCATCAATCAGATCTAACGATAATGCACGATTGCACACGATCTGCGAAGGTATCACAATATTCTATCCTTTTTCGGATCAATGGTTCGTCGCGTGTTCGATTCTTCATTACAGCTCAATCAACTTCTCAAGGGTCGTTTCATTTGAGGTAATCCTACGGTACATTCGTATGTACAATAAATTTTCTACTATTTTCAATTTTTTAATTATAATTTTTCACAATTCTCAATTTTTTTTTATAACATAAAATTTTATAACAAATATAAAAAAAAATAAAAATTGTGATAGAAAAATTAAAATTTGTAAAAATATTAAAACAATATTTTTAATATTTTTTAATAAATTCAACAAACATAGATTATTTAATTTACACACAGATTCTTTACTTTAAAAACAATATAAATTATAGTAAGAATAAGTCTCTGTATAGGAGTTCTTGAAAATAAATTGTATATTAAAAATTGAACTAAAAATTTTAATTCTTACTAAAATTAATATAATTTCTATTTTAATTATTTAGTAAAATATTTCGTTTAAAATTTCATGCTTAGACATATTGTTGTATATTTTTTCTCATTTTAAAAAATAAAAAAATGAGACTCCCCCATCACAAAAAAAATATTTGATTTATAAAATTTAATTGCATTAAATTCTCAAATAATTATTGTATTATCTTACTTTAAAAGAATTAAATAACAAATTGCAAAATTTGTTTCTCCATTTTTAATAGACATAAATTATTGTGTGCTCATATTGCCAAATAAGGTAAGATATTTACGCCGAAGAATGACAAATATTTTTATAGTTTTGTTAAATGATAATTATTTTTTGATAAAAATTTTTCTAAAATTTAAAATTTGTGACAAATACTCTCTTCAAATTAATTTTCCTAATTTTTTATTTTTTATGAAATATAATAATTATTAAACTCTTAACCTTTTTAAAAGTATAAAAATTAAAAAAAATTATATAAATTACATAAATTTTTTTAAAAAATTATATAAAATACACATAATTTAATTAATAAATTTTATGTTTTAAAGAATTTAAAGAATTATAAATTATATTTTAAATTTCTTTAATTTTTATGTTTTTATAAAATTAGGGTATAATAATTATTGCAATTAAAAAAATAAAAAAATTAAGAAAATTAATTTAATAAAAATATTTATCACAACAATCAAACTTTTTAAAAAAAATTATCATGAAATATAAAAGAAAAAAGTAATTATTATTTAATAAAATTATAAAAAAATATTTATTATTTTTTATTATTATTTAATAAAATGATAGAAAATATTTGTTATTTTTTATATTTATACTAAGTGTAAAGTTTGTATTATTATTATTATTATTATTATTATTATTTTGGTTAGACAAAGTTTTTAGTGTTGTTAAATCTTTTCAAGAATAAAATAAAAATGATAGTGACTTATTTTTATGAACTAATTTTATTTCAAGAATAAAATAATATTTATTTATTTTTAATTTTAAGTTTTAATAAATAATCCGATTTGGATAATATAAAGAACGCGTTACTTTCAGTAATTTCAGTTGACTTTGTTAAGATATTGAATTTTGGGCCGGACCAATCCCAATCCACGTATCTGGCTCAAAAATTACAAAAATTAAAAATTATTATTATTTTTTCTCATTCTTTTAGGCACTTCGTCTCGCTAGATACATCAGGCATACTATAGTTGGAATTTCGGTTTAAAAAACTTTAAAATTAATTTATAAATTATTATTTACAATTTACAACTTAAATTTTAAATTAAATTAAATTAATTTTAAATCGTAAAATTATAAAATAAACTATTTAATATTATTAAATAAAAATTTTTATTATTATTTATTTATTATTTCAAGTTATTCACTATTATCTTCACTCTTACATATGAAAACAATTAAAAAAAATTATTTAAGGAGATATTAAAAAAATTATTTACGAAACTCTCTCTTCAGTATTGATAAGAGATTTTGAACCACGTCTTTTAAATTTAGAGGTAATATAGTTATTTTTTATTATATTCACGTATAAGCATATATATAATTAACAAATAGTTGGCACAATATTGAAGTTTAATATTTATTTTAAGAATTTAATTTTATAAAAATTTTATTTTGAGATTTTAAATTTTAAATAATATTAAATATTAATTTTATTTATAAATAAATTTAAATGATATTTTTTTAAATTTAAGTCACGAAGAAGTAAACTATTGATTCGATTTATAAAAATATTAACACTTTATAAAAAGATTAACACTTATTGAAAAATTATTAATATATGTAGAATTTTTAAAAGTCACAAAAAAATTATAGAGTCAATCTTGATAATACTTTCAAAAAGAGTGTTGGCACATTTAAATCAAAGCATTTTAATATTAATACACGTAAAATTTTAGAGACTTGAAAAAAAATTATAAATTAAATTAAATCAATACTTTTTAATAAATATTATTGACGTAGTCCAAAATTTTAAATAAAAAAATAAAAAATAGAGTTGTTATCTATCCAAATAATGGTGGGATAGATCACTTAAAAAAAAATAATTAAATTCTAAGTCAGACAGGTTGATTAAATGTAAGGAAGGTGTTAGGCACTCTACAACTTTCGTAAAAACGGTTATAAAAAAAATTAATCTTAAATCTTAATTTTTTAAAATTTACCATTATTTATAATTTTTACTAAAAGAAGAAAGAATATTAAAAATATTTCACCATCTTAATTGTTCTGAAAAATGTTGAACTAAGAGAAGGAAAAATATTAAAAATATTTCACCGTCTTAATTAATTTATTTTCTTCTTTCTTTTCAATTTTACTTTATTCTTATTCGTTTTACCATTTTACTAAGAGAATAAAGAAAATTAAAAATCTTCCGCCATCTTAATTTTTTAAATTATGGAGTTAAGAAACGAAAAAATATTAAAAATATTTCGCCGTTTTCATTAATAATAAAATATCATAAATGCAACGAAGAATTAAATGTAAATTAAATAACAAATATATAAATACTAAATATTCATAAAATTTAAATTTAAACAATAATATAAAGACCAAATAGGGATGAACACCGTACTATAAATTTAAAGTGCATAAAAAATAAATAATTTAT
>JAWDEX010000006.1:2130194-2173984 GCA_035221805.1 Trichilia hirta | reverse complement strand
CTATTAATTTTAAGTTATCCTCTAGTATGAGTCCTAGTAGTGAAGAAGAAATGATGATGATATCTCGAGTACGGTATGCATAAGTAGTAAGAATTTAATGTTCACTATGATTTGTATAAGACCAAACATTAATCATGCAATAAGAGTGGTTAGTTAATATATGGCAAATCTTAAAAGTATTAAAATATGGTAAAGAGGATCCTGAGATACATTAATAGAACCTTAAATGTTGTATTATGTTATAGGGAATTAGACTTAATTATCAGTGGATATGTTAATTCTAATAATACTGGTGATCTTAATAAAAGCAAATCTACCATAATTTATATGTTTACTCTTACTAGTAGAGCTATAAGTTGGGTTTCAAAATTGCAATCAATCATGGCTAAGTCAACAACAAAAGTAAAATATGTAGCAGCTACCCAAGCTAGTAAAGAAGCAGTATGATTGAAGTTAATATTAGAGAAACTTGAGCAAAAACAAGATTAGATTTCTCTATTTTGTGACAATCAGAGTGCCTTGCATCTTGCAAAAAAATCTAATTTTTAATTCAAAGACTAAGCACATATGAGTTTAGTACCACTTGATTCATGAAAAAGTAAAAGAAAGCTCAGCAAATCTGCATAAAATTCATACAGAAGATAACCTAACAGATTTTTTGACAAAGGCAATTAGTACAAACAAGTTTATCAGGTGTTAATCCTCCTATGGCCTAGTGAAAACATGAATAACATGAAAATAGCAAGATAAAAAGAATAATCGAGATGTCTAGAAGAATATTGAGTTGATGAAGCTTAATAGAGTTTAAATTAAGTGAGAGATTTGTTGAATTTATCTTGAATTCATAAGCTCAAACTTCTTATGAAAGCTTAGTGAAACTTCTCAAGAAAGTTTGGTAAAGCTTCTTGTGAAAGCTTGGTAAAGCTTCTTGAGAAAGTTTGTCAATTTTCTTGAAAACTATTGTGATGGTGTAAGCTTCTTAGAGAAGTTAACTTGGTGGACAAACTTTCCAAAGTCTATAAATATCTCTCATTTATAAGCATTCATTCAAGAAGTGAAAGAATCCTAAGAGAGAGAGAAAGAGAGAGAGAGAGAAAGAATTATCTCGTATTAATAAGAAAAAATAATATTATTTTCTCTTTATATAATAGAAAAAAGTTATAGCACTTATTTTTTCTTTATAATAAATTTCTTCTACCTTATTAGTGATTTTTACCCTAATAAGGAGTTTTGCACATAAAATCTATTTATTTAATTTTGTCATTATTTTCTCTTATTTTACCTATTATCATGCTCTATTCGATTCGATTTTCATAACAAAATATATCTTTACAATAATTTTGTAAATGAATAGATCCCAGTCAAATAAAATGGAGCTTAGCATATTAAATGTTACTTAAAAATTGTTTAAGAAACGATCAAATGTTTCAATTGAAAATAAAAAATTAATGACCATCCAACTGTTTTTTTTAATTTATTAAGGAATGAATAATTAATAAACATTATTATTAAATAAAAATAATTATTTATTTAAAATTTTAACAGTATTGTTAACAATAAAATTTCTAATGTAACAATGTTATACTATTATATCATAATATTGTCACGTTAATGATGGAAGAAAAAGTCAATGATTTTTCTTTTTTTTAATTGTTGACATATTGAATAAGAGTTCTACTAGAATCCTTCTTTTAAGATAATTTTTAAGGGAAACGTGCCCTATTTTAGGATGATTCTCGTTGTTCTTTTGAGGAGATGGACACAACACCACCTGGTGATGGATGGTTTGAGATGATATGAATACGTATATAAATATTTAAATTTTGACTAACAAACATAACTGTAACCATAGGAAAACGAATTCGGACTGCGTGTTGATTTAACTTTTGACAAACGTGTGCTGATTTAAATTTATCTATTAATTTTAAAATATTTTGATATTTATATATTTTTAAAATAATATTTAGTATAATTAAATATAATGGAGTTACATTATTATCACATATTTATATTTTTTCGAAAATAAAAAAAAATTGTTGTATTAAAAAAATAAATTATTTGATAATAATACAATTATTTTTTATTAATTTTCATGTTAATTTATACAAGTAGTTTATATCTCTAATTTTATTGATATTTTCATGGTCATGTATAAATATTTGACTTATATTTGTTATTTTAATTTCATATAAATTAAAGATTGTTGTGATTTCATCTCCCCAATGGCTTTTCAGAATATAATATTTGTTAAGATATTAAAAAAAAAAAAAAAAATACTATTTTATTCTTTAACTTATTGATTGTTTTTAAAATTTCACCTTCAACTTTACCTTTATTATGGCCCATCAAACTTTTAATTTGACTTCCCCTCGCACCTGCTACAGGTCAAAGGTCACCGGCCACTCTTGTGAATGCGTGGGCTCCAAAGATTAATGATGTTAGAAAAACGGGTCATTCATAAGGGCGTATTATATATGTCCTTTTCTAATATTTTGCTTATAATTATATATTCCTTTTATTATAATTTTAATTTATAAAATTATAATAAAAACTAATGAGTTTTAGCCAAAAAAAAAAATTGAGAATTATGATAAATAATTGTAAATTATAATAAAAGAATTAAATAATAACAAAATAATGTATAATGCGTGGCTATACAGCATAACCTTATCATTAAAAAATAAACTCTTAAATGCGATAATTAGGCTCGAGTGCGGATGACACTGCACCTTTAAGCGTCGAGTTCGCTCATAAAATTGAGGCTATTTGTGCTTCATGATGCGTCAAATTTTAAAAGATCAACTCATAAATCTATTACTCATGAAATTATGTCATGCAGTGTTAGGCCATGAGGTTTTTTTTTTTTTTTAATTATCAAAATATCATTAAATTTTATTTTTATACTATTATTGCATGTATGTATGTACGTACATCATGTTATTATTATTATTATTAAACACACTTTTAATAATAGCTTTAAAATTGAATAAAAATTATGTATACAAAATTAACGTACCTTTCATCATTGAAATAGATTCTCCACCACAAAATATGTTGAAATAATTTTCCATGAAAGGGATGCATGCTCTTGTCCTCACGGCCTTTTGTGGCCGAAAATTAATATAAAAATTACTGTTTACGACCAAGTTGAAAAATATTGCGTACTATTGATAAGGTTGGATAAAATTTTGAAAAAGGTGTACATTTGGAAAAGACACACTTATACCTACCCTAAATTAAACTTACGCATGAGAATATTTCAAATTATATATTTAGTCATTTCATGAATCATTCTCTATAATTGTTCTCAATTTCATGAATTTTGAAAGATTTTATAGTACATATGTTTGTATTTTATTGATTTTCAAAAATGATCTGTAGAATAAATCATTTTACTTATATTAATTTTGATAAGGGAATACACGCATTACTTAATTATAAGGAGATATATTTTGCAATTGCTGTCTAATAATCAGTAAGAAATAAGTAGTATAAAAATTTTTTGTATAAGATTTTTTATATTTTTAGAAAATAAATAAATATTTATAGGAATAAAAAAATAAATTATATAACATGTGGTAATAATGGAATACTATGACATCATTTCATATAAAAAAAAAATTGTAATCAAAGAATAAGTATTCTAAATATTATTGAATGAATTAATGGTAGACAGTTTATAGAGAAATTTCAAAATAGTACACCAAATCAATCAATTGAATTAATTGGGTGTTGGACAAAAATTAAAAAAAGACTAATAAAAATTTCATGGACAAATGAGTGAAATGAGGGGGAAGAGGGCATGTCACGATTCAATTAAATATGAATTAGCCTACCAACTTCTGTGGACAACTTAGGTCTTGTTGATTTCTCTTATTTCAGTAATTTTACTCCATAAGAATTGGTAAAAGTTTTCATAATTTCATTGCATGTATAATAATAAGAAAATTGGTGGAAATTGCTTTTGGAAAAGGAAGTAACGTGATATAAAAATGTTGATTGAATAAAAATATAAAAATAATACATTAATAAAGTATATAACATTTAACGTATGTTCATTTTACTTTACAATGATTATAAATATAACTGCAATTGGGTCAAAACGTCTCTTTAGCCTAGAATAATTTTCGTACATAAATAAACCATGGGTCAAATTAAATGGAGCTTAATTAGCATTATTACATATTTACTTAAAGAATTGCTCAAATAAAGATCGTGTTTTCAATTGGAAATTATAACAAAATAAAAAATTAAATAAAAATTCGAGTCTCCTTTTAAATACATAACAAACGCACTCATTTATATTATTGAATATATTCAATAAATTAATGAATGATTAGGTTAGAGCTTGATATCATCTAGAACCGTTGACTATAAGACGTTTATTTTCAACTTTTACATCCTATTTATATTTTTTTAATCTTAATATTCCATAATTTTGAACTTCTCTTCTCCCTCCCTCCTTTGCTCTCTGTGATCATAAATCATTCGGTATAATTTCAAGAGACCTTGTCGTATATTTTGAATTTCAAATTCAAGTGTACTATTATAATATATATACAAGACCGGTACATCCAAAATGTTTTTTGCTTTTGGGAAAAAAAAATGTACTAAGGAGTGAATAATTAATAAATATTAATTATTCAGTAAAAATAATTATTTATTCAAAATTTTAAAAATACTATTAAGAATAAAAACTTTCATATAAATTTTATTTATAATACAATAATATTGTTCGATTATTATATATCATAAAATATGTTTGATGAAACACAATTTACTTGATTTACTATACTAAAATTGAAATGGATTGGATGGTGTGTGTTAAATTAAATATAGTTATTATATTTGTTTTCTAAAATTATAAAAATATAAAAAATATTTTTTTGGCTTAGTAACATTTTAGTCCCTACAGTTTTATAATTTGACATTTAAGAGAACTATAACAAAATTTAGCGAATTTATCCCTGAATTTAGATTTTGAGCATTGACTTATTTGTCCCTTTATTGTAATACATGTTTAACAATTTCATCTCTCAACTTTGAAAATTTTTACAGAGTAATACACCAAAATATAATGAAGAAAAAATATGAAGACTGTTGGAACGAATGTCTCATATCACGATAATATTTGTAGGTTATATGGGGTGATATCCCTGCACAGTCATTTATAATTCAAAATAGTAAATAATATGTAATTATCAATCAATTAAAAAAACAATTTAAATTGCAAATTTTATTCGTCAACTCATCCAAACAATCACTTTTAATCAATTAAATCCAGAAATAAGACGAAGAAGAAGAGAAATAATGGATTCCTTCTTAAACAATCTCTTCTTTACCACAAATTCAACATCTTAATTTTGTATTTTATAAAATAATTATGATAAATTTTTGTTTCTCCTCTATTTATTAGCTTTTAAATAGAGATATTATCTCTTATTTAAGTATATTAAAAAAAATGAGACATTAATAAATAAGATAACTATGAAAGAATTGGGTTGAGTTCTTAATACTGATATGAAAATTATTAAATTTTAAAAAATTTAAATTTTTAAGCTTTATTATTAATATTATAATTTAGGTTTTCTTTAATTTAAAGTTAAGTAATTTTATCATTTAAAGTTACTCAAGAAACCGTTTTAAGGGAAGAAAATGATAATTTTCTCAAATGTTTTTGCAAACTGAAAATTTCTAAAACTTCAGGGGAGGTATCTGAAAATACCCCTTAATTACATATCCTTTATGTCATAATTAAAATGTTTTTATTAATATTAATTGTTCGTTTATTCAATTTTCTTTTATTATTAATTGATGGAATATTATTACGTCGGGAGAAGGAGAATGCAATGCATGCATGCTTGAAAAGGAAAAAGGAAACATAAGAGAAAGCCTTTATTGTACAAAAGCATTAAGAGTATATTTAAAGAAAGATTTGATGGCATAGAATCAATGTAAAATATAAATTTAAAATTATATAATATTATATTATTCTGTATAAATATATAATAGAAGACGCTATTATATTACCCCCCCATTTTAGTTGGGAGGTAAAGTAATTTTAAATTATAATTGTTGTAATATTTTAGGATACTGTTAAGCATATAAATTTTTATATAAAACTATACAAATTAATAAAAGAATATTATATTTTTATCACATATTTTATATTTTTAAGATTGTAAAAAAATTTAATGAGAGTATAAATAAATAAATTATACAATAATAATATAATTATTTCATATCAACAGTTAAATTAATTTATAAAGAAAGTTTGTATAAAAATTTTATATCTTTTAGTGTTATTGTAATTATTAATATTAAAAATATAATTTTTATTAAAATTTTATAGATTAGGATTCTTTCCTTGTTTCCTTTTATTTTTGTTGGCCTTGACATTTAAACATTTATTGACACATAGCATTAATGAAATTGAATGGCCAAAATTTTATTTTATTCTTTTACGCAATTAATTAACTATTAATTTTATTCTTATATTTAAAAACTCAGCATATTCTCTGTTTTTATTCTTTTAACCCTTCTCTTACTTTTTTCTAAACGCTTTTTCATTTTTCCAATGAATTAAAAATTTTTAAAAAATCCAAAAATTCATGAACTGTACATTACTTTGTTTTCTTGTTATCAAACCCATTAAAATTTAACCTAAACTGTAAATAACAACAGATAATTTATAAATTCAATCTCATCATCAAAACAATCAGGCAATTAAAATATAATTAAAGAGAAATTAGGTAATCTTATGGCTTATATTTTAAAAGAAATATATTACAGTTTAGAAATTTTTTTTTTCTTAATTTTTGATCCAATGGAGAAGAGGAAAAATGAGAGAAAGAGAATTGAAAAACGTAGAGTTTGGTAAATTTTTTGTTTTCAGAAATAAAATTAATAATTAATATTATTAAATATTTTTTTATGTTTATTTTAATACATAGCATATGTATTACAATCCAAAACAATACTAATATTTAATGCTTTAATTAATTTATGGAGTCCTTAATTTATCGGTATTTAAACCTTAGGTGAATTTAAAATGAAGTAGTGACGAGTCTTCATAAAGAAATTGATCACAACTAAAAATAATTAAATTCATACAGTGACAAATTATATATCTATATTTATAACTATATTCTTTTTTAAAATGATACATAAATAAAATAAATAAATAAATAAATCCAACAGCTTCTTCAATCTTTTTATAAATCAATAATACAATAATATAATTTTTTTTATGCAAATATTATCACGTATATTGTGTTTGTACATGAATTTATATGCATACCTAACAGTATCTTTACTGTATTATATAATTCAAGCTATTAATTAAAAATTAATATTTCCCCTTAATATTCTCATTAAATCAAAGTTCTCACATCTTGTCATAAAGAATTATAAATTCATTTTGAAACCGTATTTTAATCACCTAAAAGTCTAGACCAACCACGAAAATGGAACCCTGTTGAAATTTCAATCAACTTACCATTAAAGTTCTATTATTTTACCAACTTCCAAACACAGCTCGTACCTAAAATGTCAAACAAAATGATTCTCCCATTAACCAAAACTTTTTACCAGTGTTAGGTGAGTTGGTAAACTCTCTTTCCTTATAAAATGACATACGTACCACTTCTAACTTCTCCAAGTGCTTACTGTTTCCTTCTAATCTTCTTCTACCAACCATAAAACAGACACAGAATCTCTACGGAAAATCCAGTATGCCAGTTGAAATCTCACCTGTTTCTGGCCAAACTGTTTGTGTCACCGGCGCCGGTGGTTTCATCGCTTCTTGGATGGTGAAACTTCTCTTGGAAAAGGGTTATTCTGTGAAAGGAACTGTCAGAAATCCAGGTAATAATAATGGTAAAATACTGAAGTTTTGTTTTTGTTGACATGCAGAAATGACATTGAATTGTATAATTTTCTTTTGGGGGTGCGGTTTTTGTTATTATAGATGATCCAAAGAATGCTCATTTGAAAGAGCTTGAAGGAGCAAAAGAAAGATTGACTCTATGTAAAGCTGATCTTCTTGATTATGGAAGTCTTAAAGAGGCTATTAATGGATGTGATGGTGTTTTCCATACTGCCTCTCCTGTAACGGATGACCCGGTAAGTGTTTTAATTTTTTCCTTTTCTTGTTCATTTCTGTTTGGTTGCCTAGAAAATTTTAAAATGGTGGAAAAGTCACTGCTAAAATTAATCATACGTCACAATAGTTCATGTAAAAAGAAAAAAAAAAATGATTCTCACTTATTATAATTATTTAGCAAATGTTTGGTATGATTGCTTTGTCAATAAACTTATATAACAGCTGCTTTTGATTGTGGGTTCCACAAATAATCTTTTGATCCAATGGTGGTAAGTGGAAACCCACTTTCTCAACAAATTTTTCTTCTGATTATATAATTAATATTAAATTGTTTTCTTAATTATTTTTCAATTAATTATAATAATATAAAATTACTACCAAGTAATTTTATATTATTATTAAAATTAAATTATAAAATTCCTTTAATTTGTAAAAACTTAAGCATGTCTAAAAATTTATTTACCAATGGATAGCTTAATTAGCTTGACCTATAGCCGTGAAAAAAAGAGGTTACGAATTCTTTAATCTCGCGAACTTTCCTTTTATTGATTTTAATTTATAAAAATATTCTAAAACAACATTTTTACTGATGGCGAAGGAGCAAATGGTTGAGCCGGCGGTGGTCGGAACCAAGAATGTGATTGTTGCTGCTGCCGAGGCCAAAGTTCGCCGTGTTGTGTTCACATCTTCAATCGGTGCAGTCTACATGGACCCAAACAGAACCCCAGATGTGGTGGTCGATGAGTCTTGTTGGAGTGACCTGGAATTTTGCAAGAACACAAGGGTAATTCACTTCCATTAATTTTCTTTAATATTCACAAATAAATTTAGGGTAAGTTTCAATTAAAGAAAGGGTAAAGAAGATTTATAAGTTCCAACTCTACTGTTTTAAAAAATACTCGCAAAAAATCTAATTTATTAATTTAATTCGTGAATTTAGAAAAAAATAAAGCTAATCTAATATATTTAAAATAATTTTGATTAAACAGGTATTACTGCGCATATTAAAACAATGAAAAAATTATTTAAATTATTTTTTTTTTTTTAATAAATAGAGTCTATACAAATAATTTTAAAACTATCATAACTAACTGTTAAGAACGTCTCTCTCTCTTTTTTCCATTAATAACAAACAATTGATTTCCATGGTATTAATTGATTTTCAGAATTGGTATTGCTACGGCAAAGCGGTGGCCGAGCAGGCAGCATGGGAGGAGGCGAGGGCCAGAGGGGTTGACCTCGTGGTGGTGAACCCAGTTTTGGTTTTGGGACCATTGCTGCAACCCACCGTGAATGCTAGCATTATTCACATTCTCAAGTACTTAACTGGTTCCGCAAAGACTTATGCTAATTCAGTTCAAGCATATGTGCATGTTAGGGATGTTGCATTAGCACATATTCTTGTCTTCGAGACTCCAGCCGCTGCCGGACGTTATCTCTGTGCCGAGAGCATACTCCATCGCGGTGAGGTGGTGGAGATTTTGGCCAAGTTCTTCCCGGAATATCCCATCCCAACCAAGTACGTGTTTTGTTCCCCTCTTGTTATAATATTGCTTTGCTTAGTTGCTCTTACTATTGCTTGTTAATAAAATGTCAATAAAAAAATAATCAATACAATCAATCAATTAGTAGTAAACCCACAAATTTAATAAATAAATAAGTAAATGAATATTTGAACATGATATTATTTTTAATAATTTTTATTCTACCTTCTATCTTAAAAAAAAAATTAGAAAGGACTTTAATATTTTTTTCAAATTTAAGATGAAAATTTTATTAAAGTTATTATAATCATAGATTTTGCTTGTTTCTTTCATTTTCTTAATTTAAGAATTTAAATGCTCTTAACACATTGAATCAAGTTTATCTAAATTTTTAGTTAGGTAAACACATTCATGTAATTGTTTGTAATAAATAAAAAATAAATTTAAATTTTAAGATGACGAATTGTGAATAGTTTTAAAAACTCATCTTTGAAGAAAAGGTGATGTAACTTCATATCCAATCAATTGATTCTCTTGAATTAGTTAGGTTAAAGTTTAGTCATATGTAACAAAATTGAAAATATTTAAAATTATTTTCATTTATTTACAAATCACAATCAACACAAATTTTCCTCCCTTTTTGTAAGACCCGTCTCTCCTAATATTTGGACATATACGTTTAACTTATATACTAAAATATTTACATAATTACATAATTAGGTAAAGCATCAATTCTTATCCATTTTTTTCCTTCTATTGTTGAAGTTTATTAATTTAATAATATTAGATAATTAAATATTAAATTAAACTCTTCTTAAATAAGATTAAATTTCAAATACTTCTTTTAAAACGAAAAGGACACCTGGTCCTTTAAACAAAAAGCAAATATAATTGTGAGACATTCATGATATGGTGCTGATGTAAGCATTTATTTTTAAAGAAAAAGGATTTCATGTAGTGGTGGAAGCAGCTGCACCAACTTGACAAGTAAAAAGCAGTGTACAACCATTGATATCCCAGCTAAAAGATAGCGACCCAACAAAACAGAAAAGGCAAAAACAAAAACAAAAACAAAATAAAAAAAATTAAATATTTAAAGAAACAAAAATTATTGGTGCAATAAATAAGGGCAGCTAAAGGCTTCTTACCTAACCTCACTTTGAGTTATCAAGCTTCATAACTCAAGTGTATCTTCATCTACTCTACTCATGACCCGTAAGTGTCGTGGGCAAATCTTATTGTACTTTAATTGCATAGTTGTCTTTTATTTATTTATTTATTTATTATTTGTACTTTGAATGTTTGTTCAAATAAAAGTGGCAATACCTATAAAAATTAGGAGCTAATATTAATTTTCTTTTGGGAATGATGCGAAAATTAATTTCTATAATTATTTTCTCCTTAGTGGGTTGGTATTTAGCAAAATATAAATATTCTATTCACATTTCCAACCTTATTGCTTTTTCCTTTTTATGTATTATTGGTTTGTATTATTAGTTATAGGGTTGAGCAAAAAATATAGTTGAATTAATTAGTTCATTTTAATTTTAATTCGATTTTTTATTTAAATGGTCAATGTTGAAAACCAAATTAAAATTAATAAATTTTATATTCTTCCAATTATTTTTACTTATGCTCCATTGCAATTGAAATTTCAGGTGTTCTGATGAAAAGAACCCAAGAGCAAAACCCTACAAATTCTCCAACCAGAAGCTCAAGGACTTGGGTTTGGAGTTTACCCCAGTGAAGCAATGCTTATACGACACCGTTAAGAGCTTGCAGGAGAAGGGGCATCTTCCTATTCCTACAGAGACAGAAGATTCAATCAAAATTCAATCTTAATTTATATAATTGTCAAAAGCTACCTCTAATTTGGTAGCAAGTAATTTTCATATAAAAATTATAGCTGAACTAAAAATTAAAAAAGAAAAAAAACTAATATGCAAATGTTTTCTTGCTTTCTTTGCTTTGCTTGTCTTTGATTTGTATTAAAATAGACTTTAATTAATGGTGTCAAATAATATTTTTATTTATGTTTAATTCCTTAATTGATATTATAGATATTATTTTGTGATATTTTCATCCCATTACATTGAGATTGCATGTATCTTGATGTGAGACAACATTTATTTTAATATAATAATTTAATTCAAAAATATTTAAAATACTTAGTAAAATGTAGCTTTTTGAAAGGAAACCAGATAGGGGTAAAATATTCTTTACATATTTGACCTCATAAAATATTTATTAAAAAATAAACAGAACCGCCGATGGACCAAAATTAATACAAAACAGATAAGTTATATTTTACATGATAAATACAAAACTCAGGGACCAAAAGGATAATCTTCCTCTTTGTCTTATATATTCATCACCCTCATTCCCTGCAATAAAATCCCGACTCCCCGTATCCCTATGACCTAAATCTTCAATTCAAATCCATGGCTTCTCTCTGTCTCTGCCTCTCTCTCCCTACCTCTCCCAAAACCATAACCACCCGTTTCCCCCTACGTAATAAAAAATTAATAAGAGTTTAGTTCTGTCTAACTTAAAATTATTTTTAATTTTAAAAAATTAATAATTTAAGCTTAATATCTATATATAATGATGATAGCTGGTTCAACTATTAAAATACAAAAAGTTAAAAATTCAAAATTTGCTATGTTTATTTTATTTAATTTTTTTGATTTAAGTATAAACATAAAGTTCTATTACTTGATTTATACAATATAATGATAAATATAATTACTTATTATCAATATTAAATAAAACTTGCATATATCTAATAATTTAAAATTTGTGTTTAAATTTGAGTAAAAATTTTAAATTAAGGAATTCATTCATATTTTTTGTTAAAATAATATTTGATTTGAACAATCTTAACCTTTCATGATGGGATAATAATGAAGTACAGCATATTATCCCATATTTTTATGCAAAATTTTGATCCTATATGTTTGTCTGTGTGTTAAAATGTCAGCTTCAGATAAAATTGGCATCTTTTTATAAATGGTAGGATATTATTTACAATAATCTATATTTTATTTTTGATTTTCTTTTCAAAAAAAGGATAATCACAAATTATAAATTTATAATAATAAAGGGACTAGCATATATAAGCTACCTTAACTACAGATAAATTGAGCAAACTAGTAGTTACAATTTGATTATCATTATCATTATTTTTTTGGTAAAATTATTTAGATTCTAAAATTTTGATTAAAATAATATTTAATTTTACTGAACGAAAAAGGTAATCTAGTTTACTTTTATACACCGATTTTTTTTCAATATTTTTTAACATGCAAAATTTAGAACTTAATAATAAGATCTAATTAATTAATAAAAAATATCAAAAATTGACAAATAACTTTAAAAATAAATATTTTTTAATAAAAATTTAGGAGTTTAAATAAATTTTTTAACGCTTTGTTTTGCTATAAAGATAAAGATGATGATAATGATTATATAAGTCACCCCCCGAATCAAAATCTCTTATGTGACAATCGTCGCGTACCTTTATATTACAATTTTGAAGACTAAAATTACAATACAAGAGTTCGCAAGACTTTGAGTATTATTATTTTTAAACCATAAAATATTTAAAATAAATTTTAACAAAAATATCTAACTTTATTAAATATTTCACAACTAATTTAAAATTAAATAATATTTTAAAATCATTAAATATAATAATCAAAATCATTAAATGACATCTAGTCGACTTTATAAGATAAATGAGTCAAAAATAAAAAATATACCTACAATCTTTAAACCTTTAAATAATGATCGTCACCTTTAACTGACTCTCTACTCTACTTGCAAGTATTTGAAATTGAAGTGTAAAGAGGGGTGAGTATAGAGAAGTATAATCTGTGAGTGAATACAATACATATATAAATATATAAAAATATTTATAACCAAACATGTTAAGAAAACTTTTAAAAGTTGAATAAAATTAATTTATTTTAATAAAATCCATGACATGCATCAAAAATTATTAGGTAGGTTCCTTTCTTGAAGTTTACTCTAGTCAAGAGCAAACTCATACCATCAGTAAATTTTCTCTTATACAAACAAAACTGATAATGTTATTATATAAAACCTTTCTATAAATATAAATATGTGTATAGTAACTATGTAATCATTTTATAAAAATTGTTCTTACCATTGACATTAACCTATAATAATCTATGAATTTATACGTAATTATTCTCTATATTTTCATCTAATCAACTACTCTATCATAAATAAAGTCATCACTTTTCTTGTACTAACTTTATCAATGCACCATTCACTTGAATGGCTAATGTCTCGGTTCATCTTAATTTATTTAACTTTATAATTACAATTTTTACCCTCATATCTATGGCATTCTTGGCCTTAATGTCATAAATCAAATCAATCATATAGTTCAATATCTAAAATCATAAATATTCATATCATCAAAAGTTTTGTCATGATATTAAAACACAAATATTAAGATAGGCCTCCGACTATACACATATATATAAATTATCAACAAATATAATAAAATCATTACGAGTAAATCATAAATATTATAAAAATAAATTCATAAATTCATAAATAAATTATAAACAAGTGGGACCTTCTTCTAATCTCTACCACAATAATATATTCATCACCTTTCAAAATATCTCAAGATATATAAATAAATCTACCATCCTAGCATATAAAATATATTTAAATTTTTATAATAAATTAATAAAATTTAAAAAAAATGCAATGAATTTCCCTCATATACTAGGGAGAGTATACACTCCCTTTACTCCTCGAGTCACGAAGCCTTGTTGCTTGAATTCTTTAAGTCCATAGCTCGATTTAGGCATCCAAAAGTTGATATCTATTTTGATTTGTCGAAACTCCAAATTCGTTCCAAATCCTAGCTTCTTTTTCCCACTTGAATATTCTTCTAAATTCAAAAACATTACTTGCCACATATAAAAGGTGTTAACTAGTATAATTTTATAGCAAGAAACGAGAATTTAATCGATTAAATAATGAAAAAATTAAAATGAGTAAGCATTATAGATGAATTTCTTCAAAACCATAAGCAAACCAATAGATAGAGGAAGAAAATAAATGATTTTTACCTATTTAATTTCATATAGATAGATAGATAGATAAATAGACAGATAGATAGATAGATAAATTAGAAAAAGACTAATTTAACCTTGAAATATGAAAGTAATAGAGAAAAAGCTATTTAAATTAGGTAAAATAGTCTTTTTATAGGCTAGATATTTATTTTCTATAGCTAAAACGTGATTTTTCTTCAAGAAGTGTTTATCTTTTTTTTAGGGTAGCGACACCTTTAGTTTGAGTATTAATACTTTTGATCTTTTTTTTGAGTATCAATACATTTAGTTTAGATATCAACACTTTAATCTAAGTATTGATACCTTCTCAAAATGCCCATTGTCTAATCCAAGTATCAACACATTTACTCTTTAGGTATGAAGGTGTCGATCTTTTAGTCTGATGATGCCTCTATTGTGATGTCTTTTTCATCATGAATTTTGATCTTCTTAATAGACAATTCATGTCTAATAGTAAATATAAAAGTTATATCTTATTGTATTATCTTTTCAATGGTTAAAGAATTGTTCCATTTAAATTTTTTTACAGAAAATTATGACTTAAAAACTAAAAAGTGTGCTAAGGCTCATTGCCATCAGATATACTCCGAAAATTCATTGCTTTAGATTAAAAAAGGACTTAATCAAGAAAAGTAATCAACATTAAAGTTATAGTTTATCATGATATCTTTTCACCTAAATCAGAATTCTGTAGCTCCTAATATAGTTAAGACACTACAAAGTATTTGGAGGCACAAATGATTCCTTAAAAAAAAACTTTTCTCAAACTTAACTAATCTAATCCAAATCTCCATTAAATCTTTCTAGTTCATTTGGTAAATCTAATATAGTATTGGTAAATCAATTATGAAAGAAAAATTAGCATCTAAATACGTATTTTATAAAATAACAAAAATACTCTTAAAAAATAAAATGACAAAATTACCCTTAATAATGATAATAATAATAATAACAACAACACATTCTTTGTAGTCAATAGTAGCTAAAAATAATATAATTTTTAATTTCATTATTTAATAATATATCTTATTTAAAATTATATATTTATGAATAGTTTCTTTCATCCTAAAAAAAAATTCCCCACCGCTAAAAAATTTAATTTATGAACACAAGCACATTAGATTCCCAAACAAATTGTCCCGCTATCTTATCCTAAAAGATTCAAATTGCAAGTTGAAAGATTTGTTTGGCCATCTTGAGTAGCATTATTAAAAATTTTCAAGTAAATAAAGTAAACATGATACAAAACACATGCACAATACTAATTTAACTAAAATTAATATAATTTCTATTTTAATTATTTAGTAAAATATTAAATTTAAAATTTCATGCTTAAATATATAATTTTTTCATTATAAAAAATAAACATCTTCTATCGCATAAAATTTTTATTTATAAAAATATAAGCACATGAACCCCCCAAATAATTGTAATATTATCTTATTCTAAAACGATCAAATTACAATTTGTTTCTCCATTTTTAGTACACCTAAAATATTTGGCAATTCGTATTGTCAAATAAGGGAAGACATTTTATGTTAAGTGTAAAGTTTGTCAAACAAAGTATTTAGTATTGTTCAATATTTTTAAGAATAAAATAAAAATAAAAGTGATTTAAAATCCCATTAAGTGAATTTATTCATCTCTTTGAGCCAAATATCTCATGGTCTTATTGTAGTAAGAGTTCAGTAATTTCCCTGTAATATTTTATTCTAAGATAAAAATTCTTATCTTCCTCAATTTTAATATAATATTTACCTTTTTATTTTCATTACAAAGAAGAGTATCTTATTGTATTATTAATTTCTGTTTGAATAAGATAAAATGATATATGGTTACTTAAAACAAAGGGTATAAACCTTGAATTCTCGTATAAATGCCCTAAACTTCTATTAGTAGAATTGTAAGACAATTAATTAAGGATAAATAATATTTTTTATTTTAATTTTAAATTTTGATAAATAATCCTTTACATTTTAGGGATAAAGATACTTACCCCCTATAGTTTTAAATTATTATAAATGTCTTTCTGCATTACTCCTTTATAGTAACCCTAAGCAAATATCATTTACGCTACCTATACTTTTTAATACGTAATAAACATTAAATTTTAATTTTTAATTTTTCAAAAAATTTTATTAATCAATATTTAACAACACATTAGCTACATAGATTAAGTTAGAGATAAATAATAAAAATTTAAAATGATTTAATTTTACAAATGTAAAAATTAACTCAATAATAAAATATATATTAATAAATTTAAGATAAAATTAAATAAAACTAACATGATTTGCATTTAGATATGAAAAAATTAAAGTTAAAAATAGATGTTAATCCAATTATAAACTAAATTTTTTTATTAAAGTATGCAATAAGTATCACTATATAAAGTAATATACGATTTTTCTCTTAACTGATTTTTTAGTTTCATGACATTGTATTAAGTATTATATATTTAGATAATTAATTAGATAATATCATACAAAATAATGTATTTTTGTACAATAAAATTAATAGATTTAGAATTTATGGAAAATTAGTAATATATTTTTAGGAGGTTTTTATTTTTTTACACTGTTTGCTAAAAAAAGAGTGTATTATTAGTAAAAAAATAGTATTATTTTAGGTAATATACGATTTATTCTTAGTTGATTTTTGAATTTAGCATCATTATATTAAATATTATATATTTATAAAAAAAATTAGATCATATTGTACAAAATTAAATAAATTTAGCATTTATAGAAACCTAGCAGTATAATTTTTAGTATAAAATAAAAAATAATTTCATTAAATTTAGTATTTAAGAGATTATTGTGCATCATTAAATATGTAGAAAATTAATACATGGGTTATATATATATATATATATATATTCTAAATTTAATTTATGATTGAACTAAATTTTATTTTTACTTTTAATTTTCTCATAATGCAAATTATGTTAGTTTTGTTTAATTTTATCTTAAATTTATTAATATATATTTTATTATTGAGTTCATTTTTATTTTTTAGAATTAGATTGTTTTAAATTTTTATTATTTTATCTTTAAATTAATTTGTGTAGTTAATATATTGTTAATTATTAATTAATTAAAATTTAGGAAAAAATTGAAAATTAAAATTTAATGTTTATTGTTAAAATTTTAAATTATTTTAATTATTTGTATTTATTAAAAAGAGTAGGGTGTTTAATGATATTTTCCTTTACATAAGGGCTATCTGTCACCATTCTTAGTATAGAGGGATGTTTACAATAACCTGAGGGCGTCTTTATCTCTTACTTTGTGTTCAACATCGATAAGATAAATAATCCGTTAGTTTCAGCAATTTTAGATGAGCTTGCAAGCATACTGGATTTTGGGCCGGACTAATGATCCAATCCACGAATTCATACCAAAATTGCAAAAATTAAAAATTAATTCTTTTTCTGTTTCACTCTTTTAGACATTTCGTGCTTAGATACATCACGCATACTTCTCTGAAATAAATTTAATTAGTCATAAATAATTATTTCTTTTCTAACACTTAAAAACAAAGGTCAGAAAGGTACAAATCACAAAATTTCTTTTTTATTTTATTTATTTCAATTGATATTACGCATTCACACAGTTTTCATTTCACTAAAACTTTATTATTTAAACACGCGCATACACGCGCTCACAGTTCATACAGAACACCATGCCTTTTATCTACGCGCTTCCAATCCATCATCCCCTTCTCTATCTCTTCTCTGTAAAAACAACCGTGGGTCTATTTCCTCCCACCATTCCCATTTCAGCATCCTCTTCACTCTCCCATCTCTCTTCTTCAACAATCCTTTCTTTTCAGAGTTCTGGTCTAAGATCTGTTCTGATACAGATCGTGATCTGAATTCAAAACGATTCATTTTTGATAGGTTGATTTTTGTTTGTTTCGGTTTTAATAGTGAAAATGAACGCTGTTGTACGGATTGATCAGGCTTCGAGAATATTTCCTGAACCGATCGACCACTTCGACCGGCTTCCAGACTCGTTGCTTCTCTTGGTTTTCAATAAGGTTGGCGATGTCAAGGCGTTGGGTCGATGCTGTGTCGTTTCGCGTCGGTTTCACTCCTTGGTCCCCCTAGTCGAAAACGTCGTCGTACGGGTTGATTGTGTTATATCCGATGATGATTCTTCTTCCTACACGTCGGAAAAGTCGAGGTCTTCGTTCTCGAATCTCTTCCGGTTTGTGTTTGGAGGCATCATCAAACCTCTCCAGGCGCTTGGACAGTTGTTGGGTCCGAAAAGAACGCAATTTCATCATATCAATCAAAACGGAAACGGACACGGCAACGGGTTTTGTACGGCCACGAGTTCAGGGACCAGCTTGTTTGTTGGGAACCACGACGAAGAAATGGATCAAGGAGGTGTGACTCATCACTCACCGACTCAAGTTTTAAAGAATTTCAACGAGATTCGGTTTCTTCGAATCGAGTTACCCAGCGGAGAACTTGGGATCGATGATGGTGTTCTATTGAAATGGAAAGCTGATTTTGGGTCCACCCTTGATAACTGTGTAATTCTTGGAGCTGCATCGGTTACTTATAACGTGCAAGCAAAGTCTCAAGAAAGTGTTACTGATGTTCCTTGTGTCAGTTCTAATAACATTAACAATGGTGCTAATGGCGGTGCTGATGATAACGGAAGTATTCCTGAGTCGTTTTACACAAACGGGGGTTTGAAATTACGTGTTGTCTGGACAATCAGTTCATTGATTGCTGCATCTGCTAGGCATTATTTGCTTCAACCGATAATAGCGGAGCACAAGACGCTTGATAGTTTGGTTTTGACTGATGCTGACGGACAAGGAGTGTTGTGTATGAACAGAGAGCAACTGGAGGAGTTAAGAGTGAAGCCGCTGTCGGCTTCTTCCGCCGCAAGGAGGACAGTGGTGCCGGCCCTCAATATGAGACTTTGGTACGCTCCACACTTGGAATTGCCTAATGGGATTGTTTTGAAAGGTGCAACTTTGGTTGCAATTAGGCCTAGCGAACAGTCTTCGGCTAAGAAGGAGGTGTCCGATGGGTCTTGGGTTGCATCAGCGTTTGAGGAACCGTACGGTACTGCAGCCAAGATGTTGGTGAAGAGGAGGACTTACTGCTTGGAGATGAACTCTTTCTGATGAGATTCGTGGGAAGTGAGGTAAATTTGATGACTTTTTGTGTCTAGCAGTTACTTTTCCTTATTGTAACTACACGTAAAATTTTAGGGAGAAGTTGCAGACTGTTTTATGTTATTGTTACTCGAGGCGTTTAGTTGATAATTATGGTGGCATCTTATGATTTAGACTGAAGATGATGTATTTCGGATTCTTAATTTTTTGTATTTGGATAGTCTCTTGTTTTTATTAAAAGAATGCTTTCTTTTTTCGATGGCTTAATGTTAGTTAAACTTGTTTAGGGATTTAATGAGAAGAAAGCTAAGGTTAAGAAAGATGTGGATTTGCATGTTTATGGAAGGTGATATCCCAATGAATGATCTGCATTGGATTTATTGTTGTTAAAAAGTAGTGCAAATGATGTGGAATTTGGATTTGATGTCCAATGAATGTTATTTGAAGTATTTGTGTTTGATTCTAAGCAGTATCTGATCCTTACAGAAAGGGAAAGTGTGCCATTTTTTATATTTACATTAGTCTGGATTCCTTTCCTCTTTTAAGTGTTTGTGTTTAATTCTTCACTTTTGATTTAATGTTTGTGTTGGCTTTGCAGGGAAAGTACTATGGCTTGAGGAAAAGGATATGTTCATGCTTTGGCAAGGG
This sequence comes from Trichilia hirta, assembly GCA_035221805.1. Lineage (NCBI taxonomy): Eukaryota > Viridiplantae > Streptophyta > Magnoliopsida > Sapindales > Meliaceae > Trichilia > Trichilia hirta. The sequence continues at coordinate 2,153,489 of JAWDEX010000006.1, read as the reverse complement.
AATCGTCGAGAACAATTTTGTTTTACGTGTAGCCTAGATTGGGTGAAGTGTCTTGTGAAGCTAAATCTTGCTTTGAACTTCGCCAAAACACCTGTGATAGGTCAATATCGTGCGCAAATCTTTCACCTTATGTGCTTCAAATGATAGTTTGAATGCATCTGCTAGTTGTTTTATTTGAGGCACATGTTTGTAAGAGTGCACGCATGCAACTAGATTGATGTTGTAAGAGGTTTGAGTTTGTTGTCTTTTACTTTTATCTGTAATCTGTCTATGTGAATATTGTAGGTATCAGGAATGTTATGTTTATGTTATATACTTTCGAAGTTTACTGAGCAATGTAGTTTGCCTTGACCTTGAAATTTTCTGCGTCTGAAATTCAATATTAGTTCAAGCAATATTACATATTTCATCATAGTTATTCAGGAATAATGATTTTGCTTGTAGAGAGTGGGAGGAGTGATTGGGTCTTAATATAATCCTTGCAAAACTAAGCAGTATTGTTATGGTAACATTTTAATGTCTATTAATAAGTTGTAGATCGTTGGTGGATCTAGCTAGATAAAGTAGAGAAATCGGTGAATAGAAAAGTTTTGCTTAGGACTAACCTGTTTGTTCTGGCATGAATTCTTGATGCTTAATTATTGTAAATTTTGAGTGGTGAATTCTTGATGCTCAAGTCTTTCCCCATATCCTTATCTAACTAAATACAGCCCATCTTTTAAAAATGTCTGAGAAGATATTGGATTATGCACTTGGTTTGTTCAACTAGAACCTTTTCTGATTAATCGCTAGCTCTTTGGAGCTTGTATAGTGTCGCTATTAGTGGTGCTCAAATCTTTAGAATCTCGGGTACTCACTGTGAATTATCAGCTAATAAGTTAGCTCTATTCATCTTAAATCTCAATCTGTGTACAGGAAAATGGTTGGACAAAATCGACATTACTGTTTGTGGCTATCACAATCGTATGGCCGGCCCTAAGAAGCAAAGATCTGGTGCCCTTTTGCTATCTTTTGCCGAGGTTCTTGAAATACTTGGCCGTCATTTTCCTCTCTCTCTCGCGGTATGCAGATACCTTTTGTTCACACTCGGTCCATTTAGAAGCCTATAATTTATATTTTGGTAGACTACTCCGTGGCTTGGAAAATCTTATTGATTGTTACAGCTCACGAGAGAAACGTAGAGACGGAGATGCCGTGATCCTACAGCTATTATGAGATGAAATTTAAGAACTAAAAAAATATTTTTTAGAATTAAGTGAAACCAAGTACTATTATTAAACTTGATAAAGTAGTCCAAATTACTTAAAACCATCAGTAAGGAAATATCATCAACCAATTTAAGATCCAAGTTAAAATGAAAGTATATGCATTTACCTGTGTTTTATTTGTGGCACCCAAGACTTGGGAGTTTGGACAAATTTTTCGTTCTATTTATTTTGAAAAGTGTCTGCAGAACATTTTTTTCAAACTGAACCCACATCCCAAATCCTGCTTTCTCCCCTGACTTCCAATCATCATCAATCATACAATAATATTAACCTATACCCTTCACCTCTACAATATCAAGTATCAAACCAACCTTTATACACATTTTCAACATCATAAATTTTCTTTTGGCCCACTCTATAGATGAAACCACAGAGAACAAGTCAAAAATTTCTGTCTTTTCTATTTTTTTTTTTCCCGGAGGATCAACCAGTAGGTCCCCTGAGAGAGAGAGAGAGAGAGAAAGAAAGACAGAAAGAATTCAATTATTTTATTTTATAAATTTAATTAGTATAATGATCTTGGTTGGGTTGTGTAATTTTATATCTGCTTTTTCTTTGTTGTTCATGGATCCCTTCCTTTCTCCCATAACCCATCTTAATTCTGAATGAATGTAAACAATGCACGTGAACAAGAGCTATCATACACTAGTCTGTTCCATTGGATTTGACTTTTATCTTCTTACGTTCGCTTCTAAAATTTTAATTTTTATGTTTTATAAAATAAAATTGAATTATTGGACATATCCCCGTTGGCTTATAGCTTTTTCTATTTAATCAGAAGAAATCATGGAAACAGTCGAAGAATTATGTGAAATGAAACAACAGAGAGATAATGATAATGAAGCCCCCACATGTTTGGCTTTAACTTTCTAGTTTTTATTTTATGTCAACATTGATTGTGATTGTCATTATATTGCTAAAATGCTTTTGAAAAGTTGAAGACAAGTGTTTATAATTTTCTTCTGAATCTTATCTCGTGCGTCCTCTGCGTATCATATGCTTGCTGGGGATCACAACACAGCACAGTACATTTCTTAGAGTAAGGAAGAGTAAGAAGCAGCAGCAGAAGAAATAGAATGATAGCTAATTAGGAAAGAAAAAAAGAGGGAAAAACAAATACTCTCACTTACTTTCTTGTAACAAAAACCTCTTATAACTTTTTAAAATATTATTTATTCTTTTTATGATAAATACTTTTATTAACAAGTAATAAATAACTCCTTACTAAAAATAAAAAAACTGACTTTTATTATATGTACTTTTAATAAAATTAATAAATTATATATTTATTTATATCAAATAATTCTTAAATTATTTTTTAAATATAGTCTTTAGCACTATATGGAATCAAAAAATTATGAAAATAAATTATTGAATTATTTTTAAAAAATAAAAATATTTTAAATTTTCACTACTTATATTTATTTATTTTTATTTTTAATTACTAATTTAATAGTCCTTTGTCCAATCTAATTTTTTTGTTCAAATATAGTATATTTAATAATTTAGGGTAAGTTAAGATCATAATTTATAATTTATTCATAATTATAGTATTTCAAAATCAAATTTATTAATTTAAATTTTAAATTTTATATTATAAAATATTTGTATTAAACTCATTAAATATATAAAACGACTATAACACTTTATATTATAAAAGAATTTAATTTATACTTTTATATTTATAAGTAATTTTAAAAACAAATTTATCAAATATTAATTTAAGGGTAAAGTCTTTTATAAATTTTTTAAATATTTTATAAATTTGAGAGCTTATTTTTATAAATTTTTTTATTTTTAATTGCTAATTTTAATTATAATTTGTCCCATTTTATTTTTTATCTAAATGTATAATTTATAAAATTCAAATTAATAAATATAGTTTTAAAATATTATAAATTATGAGCTGCATTTGATCTAAATTAATAAATTTAATTTTTAAATATTACAAATTATAGATAAATTATAAAATATAATTTTGGTCTAAATTTTTAAATATGCTATATTTAAAAAAATTAGATAGAATAAATTATAATTAAAATTAGTAATTAAAAATAAATATTAAAAATTAAAAATGTTTTTATTTTCTAAAAAATAAGCTAATAGTTCTTTTCAATAATTTTTTGATTTTATATGATCCTAAAGAATAAATTTAAAAATAATTTATTAATTTAATTAGGAATTGTTTGATAGAAATAAATATATAATTTTTTAATTTTATTAAGGGACTTATATCATAAAAATCAAAGATTTATATAATAAAAATTAAAAACTGATATTTTTATTTTAATGAAGAGGGTATTTGTTACTTCTCTAAACTGTAGGGATATTTATCATAAATATTTTGATAAGGAGTATATGATACTTCAAATAATTACAAGGGGGTTTATCACATACTTTCTATTAGGGAGGTAAATGAAATTATTGAAAATCATGGGGTATATTTTTCTTTCTCTCGAAAAATAAAATAGTATTGACAAATATTTTAACTTGTTTTTAAAATTAAAATAAAAGAATAAATAAAACACAAAAATATATAATTTTTTTAACTTCTTAAAAATTTTAAAGTTAGATTACTGTTAGAAATGAGAATTCAGATAATTGGATCATATTCATATTATATCAATAAATTTGTAGTATTTTTTATACTGGCTTAAATTTAATTTATTTATTAATTATTTCAAAAACTCTTAATTTAGATACAACACATTTATTAGTCATATCACTAATTTATTAAAATCATAATATAACATGACATGATTATTTGTTTACCAAATAGGTAATTGAGTTATTAACTCAATTTAACTCATTTAATTAGTTAATAAAAAATCTTAATTATTAACTAAATTATAATACTAATCAATTATTTATTTAAGTATGATTATTTATTTAAATATAATTATTTATTTAGACATAATTATTTATTTAATAAAATCATAAATAGATAAATGAATTTAAAAAATTAAATTTAAATCTAACACGATTATTAATTATATTACACGAATACTTTTTGATAATTATTTATATCAATTTTTTAAATTCAAATATATTTAATTACATAGAATTCACGTGAAATAGTAATATTATAATCCAAATTGTCATCTTTAAACATGGTTAGACATCAAATTTTTACTTGCTTCATAATTAAACAGTATGAGTGTTAAAAAAAATTGAGTTACTTGAAGTAATGCAAATTGTTCAAATTTATTATTTAATTATTAATTAATCAAATTTTAAATCCCTAAATTCCCATCCGATCACACTCAAACGTGAAACAAAAGTTGATTAGTCATTATCACGTCACTTTATTGGTTTTAAATATTGTATAACAGTGGCAGATTGGCAATTACCAAGTTGGAAAGAATGATTTTTATTTATTGATTGCTTTTTTTATAAGCAAAGGCAAATCCCCACATCTTTATGCTTCGTGGTGCTAAATAATGTAATGCTAATCATCACACAATCATAGCTTAATTATGGAATTATAGTAATGATAATCATGAATCATCTAAAAGTCTAATAAGATCTAAGTGAACTCTACATCTAACTCCACTACAAATTCCAACCATACAATTAATAAAACCTTTGTTACAATCCCAACCCAATTGGCCCAAGCGTAGCAGCCATTATAGGGCAATATCATATCACACCCCCAAAACAATAACAACTAGCTACGCATATACCATCACCGCCACATTTGTATCCCCTACAAGAATCCAAATACACACCCCATTACCTTTTGGTTTTGCTACCACACGATCTCCCCCAACCAATTATATGAGGGATGTGTTAATGATAATTATTACTGTAATGACTGGGGCACTTAATATATTTAATGAAATTATAGGTAAGATTTTTATTAGTATAGATTAGATTCTCATACGTTCATCAATTTATATCTTATTTGTATCTTTGAATTGGATTATGGTCTGACAATATGCTTGTAATGGATGTGTTTTTTAGTTACTTTTATGTGACGGCTATTATTTATTGATATTTAACTGAGAAATCTCAAGGAAAGATTTGAGACCTGAAAATTTGAATTAGCGTCAACATTAATCATTCTCATTCACATGGTTCCTTTAGTTTGCATCATTGATTGTATGGACAATTTCAAAGTAATTATAGCCAAGGGGAAAAAAAGAATTAACTTCAGTGGGAATTGTTTGCAATATTTCTTGAAACACACAATGCCTTTTCAGTCGTACACAAAATGGATAATAGCAGAAAATAGGAATAGTTCCAGATGCATTCAGTAATTAGGTATCACCCGATGCACGTAGGGAATCCACGCATTCTCTCAATATTGCTTGCTAGCTAGCTGCTTTTTCATCTTCCCTGTTCCTGAATGAAATTTTCGCACTAAAAAGAGTAAGCATATGATGTGATAAGAAACAGGGAAAGCTGAAGAGAAAATGGACAAAAATATTATACTATTTCTTGAAATTTTTGTGTCATGTAAGAGGATATCACCTCAACTTCACAATATTTGCTCTACTCAATCAACAAATTACGATTCTTTATGCTTAAATTTCGAAGTCGTTCATCTGATGATTTATACTAACACATTATGTGTGATTTTAACATCAGAGAAAACAAAGGAAAAAGAAAAGGGGTAGACAATTATCTTGCAGTTTCGGGCTTATGAAAACTTGGTGACGGAAGAGTAAGTCTAGTATTCTCACTGTGACGCACACACAATATGGAAGTAAAACCAGATATATAATCTGGCATGTTACATATCGAAAGCAACCCTGCAATAAACTCGATATTAAGTGTTCACAGCAAAGAGCGAGTCACCTACACTTTGATTCAATAGAGTAGTTTCAACAAGTTAACAATAAATTCAGATATAACGCAGAAAATAGAAGCTGAACCTCTACAGGTTTACGATGATGGCAGCTTGAGACAAGTTGCTTATATGATTACTATAGAGTGCTGGAATATAAGAGTAAGCAAAGCACTCATCACTCAAACAGAATCAGACCAGAATACTGCTGATACATATCAACAGAGAAAACTATCCCAAAAAGCTTTCTCAAATAAGCACATACTCGATGATAAATTAAATACAAGTAACTCATACAAGCCTTTCACAGTATCAAATTCTATTTCCTAGGCATCCAGTCTTTCATATCTCTAACGCCGACCCCTTGTGTCAATTTCTTAAAGATTTTAACTTGAACCCTCCAGCAAGTCCAACATATCTTCAACCCACTTACAATATATAAACTTGTCCATGACTATTATTCTGGTGATAACTAATACACATATACAATTCCTCAATTTTTACATCTATAATGTTCATCCTACACCATGGAGGGCTTCTGCTGAGTAGATGAATAAATACTTGTAGAATACTTATGGCATAAAATCCTGTTACATTGTGAAAACGGAATAGGGACACTCTTGGCTGGAAGAAAATTAAATTTAGGGGGTTTGAATAGAGAAAAAAGTATGTTTAGAGTAAACACAATTACATTATGTCGAAGGAAACTAAAGCTAGCAATACTGACCATCTCTAAAACAAGCTTGTTAGTTCAGTTGTTGGAACGTGGTCTGAGTGCAACAGTGGCAGCAAGGTGGTGAAAGCATTTGCAGTAACAGGAAAAAGAGAGTGTATTCAGAAGGTATATTCAAGAAGCTGGGAGACAATACAAACAAAACTATCTGAGATTTCAAGAGAAATGAATCATGGATGCTAATAACCACGTGGGACATGAATTTAGTATAGAATTAGATCAAGGAATGCATTAGTAGTGATGACGTCTACAGCAATCAGTTACAAGTACTTGGTTAGCTGAGTTTTACGTCAATAGTGGACAACTTGCATTTTGTGAATGGTGAATGTTGGGCTTCTTTGGACTTGATAACAAATTTGGACTTTAGAGTTAAAAACAAAAGTAATGCATGCAATCGGATCAAATCACCTAAATTTCATGAAATAATTACATTTTTCAAAAGAAAATTATTAGTTACTAATAACTTTTGGATATCTTTACCATTTCAATTTAGAAATTGAGTCCCATTACATGACATATAAAACAATCAAAATAGTAGAAGCACAATACGAAGCAAATATTGAATTGTTTCAAAACAACTGTACCATTTCTACTAACTAAGATCACAAATTGTAAACATAAGAAGAAGGTATTTGCTTTACATTTAACGGCTATGGCAGGAAATTGAGAAAACTTTAAACATAAAATAAGATTTTCATGGATATTTTTTTAGAGGATCTGTATTGTTAAAATTTAAAGCTATTGTTGAATCCTTACCTACCAACTTAAGTGTTTATATAGATGAAACTTAATAATTGCATCTATAGACTAGCAGCCAGTAAATTAAGATTTCATAAAGGAACATAACCAAGGATTTCACTATAGAAGCTACTTCAAGTAAAACTAAGTATCAAACCTCACAACCTAGAAAGATATAAGTTGGTACTCAAAAATCTATCAAACTTTCTATACTCGTGTGTTTAGAAATTAAGATTATTATGCAGCCAGACAATCTGCATAGAGAAGCTTTCACTTTGGATCTTAACCACTCAACTTAATCCTTGAGGTTCCAATATTAGTGTCTTTTGTGCAGTATATACCTAGTGTATTACATTTCATAATTAGTACTTATAATCCATCTTTACACCATAATAGCTAATCTCTATATATTGCATTACTCTCATATTACTTTAAAGGCAGCTAACATACGCAGAACACTCTTTGTGATGCAGCAGCATAAGATCCTCCATACATCGCCAGGTTTGTAGTCTATCATATTTTCTGTGTCTTCATATTCCCAGGCTGATGAACTTCACATATTTGGTTACATCCTTCACCATAGGAAACATACGGTCTTTAAGTCTCAGAAAGATACATAATCGTGAATGACAGTATATTTGCCCACAAAAGGTCTTGGACACTGGCAACTAATCAAAGATATAGCTTTGCAATCTTATGGCTTACAACTTCGAAACAAAAATTGGTAACCATTTGACCTACAACCATCCACATCTGAAATTGGCAGACAAATAGAGTTGACTTATGATTTCTACTACTCATGGCAGCGGTAAGATTAATCCTCTATCACGGGCAAGCTACGTTACAACATGTATCAAGAAATATTGATGCCTAACTTCAACGCAAAGTGACTAACGATGAATCAGCATATATCAGGAACAAGAATTGCATGTCCAAATATAGAAAAAGAGAATAGAAGCTCTATAAAGAGAAAGCACGTCTTCCTTTACTATCATAGACAAAGATTGTACCACACTAAATATTCCAAGACCCAAAAGACAATCAAGAAGTAGGTTCAGCCTAAATTTGAAGATTAATCATAGTTTTCAGGAATTTGCAAGCCAAGACAAATAAAATAAAACATAGAAGCAGAAAAATTAAAACTTTAAACCCTAAAACCCATTGTTATAGTAAAATCAAATCTTCAATGTGGCCTTGAGAGAAACAAAAATATTTTAAAATAAATGTCCACCTGAAGTTTATTGCATTTGGTCCTTGCGTCCAAATGTTGTTCGTACACGGATTCTTAGTCATATTAAATAGAGTAGTTTCACTATTACAACTTAATAAGTTGATTGCATACATTATAGATATCATTTTTCAAAAGAATTTTATCAACTTGAGTGTTAACTATGATTTTACTTATCGATCAGTAAAATAATTAATGAAGACGATCATTAAGCTTGTGCTCCTACTCTAGATGCCTGGGATGTTAAACAGATCTAAGTTGTGTTAAGAAGTCGAGAAGCTATAGGAGATTGCAACAAGAAGGCTAGCATCCTTTTTTATGGTTTCACACACTAAAATCCATCCTCATTCCGTACATACTTCCAAACTTAAATGCAAGTGAGCAGAAAAAAAAAATGACTTATTTATACTACTGCAAACTATCTAATCGAATCTTTGAAGATATGAGAGAGCCAAACATATTTTGAAATTCATTTGTTTACTAGCATTTAACATTTTTAACTTTTACCTCACAACACCTGAGGTCACAATACTTCCATTGTAAACATGTTAAATAACGAATAATGAATAAAGCAGATGTGTTGTCCTCTAGACCGAAAAGTAGACGAAGTCCATAGTAGTCTAACACAATCGACTCATTTGACATCTCAAGTGACATCATACAATGTAGTGCCAATAAATTTGATTTGTTATTTACTTTATTATTTTTGAGATTTTATTTATATATTATTTTTAAAATGATTTTAATACTAGATTTTGACTTCTTAGATTTGGTTTAGGTAACAATTTCCTCCATGCGGAAGTGCATAAACCCTAAAATATGTTACTTCTATTCCTTACCTTCCTGTCTCTCACTTTGCTTATTTTCATTTCTGCATCAGCAAGGTTTTGATGCAATTATAAGTGCTACCTATTCAAATGTCATACAAGTATCTGCCTACTATTTGCCATTCTAATTGACGGGGGTTCATAAGGAATGAGCAGATTCCATTCATTGAAAGTTCTAAGTTAGATCAAAAACAGAAACATGAGGATAATAAACCTTTAACCGAGAAGACAGCTGTACGGTAGTTCTCACTAGTCTCCTCAATTTTCTTCTTCTCTATCAAAATTACAACCCACATGTAGACCATAATTCCCTATATTTTGACATTTCTATGCTTGCTAAGATGAACCGAAAACTGATAAACCCTGACAATAATTACCCAAATGTGAACACCTTTGTTAAGCCAGTTTCTCTAAATACATCCTATATTCATAAGCTTCATTTATTATTATGGTGTATTTTCCATGCTATAAAAATAAAACTTTAAAGAAAAAATATATTTGATACATGACTTTCCGTAAACCTCTTATACTTTTAAGCTACTATTTGACGTTTTATATCTAAGAGAATAATCTAGTAGGTTTATGTTAGAAGTTAAGGAATTGACTCCCCTCTCACCAATCTCATTGAAAAAATAGAATATGAGATTAAATAAATAAAAAAAAAAAAGAAAAGAAAATTGTTTCAATTTGAGTAGAAAAATTTTAATTAAAAACATTTGTTCTACTGTTTATTTATAAGAATTCTTCGTCACATGAGATTCTAACTTTGGTATTAAACATTTTAATTTGCATTAAATATTTCTTTTTAGGTTAAAATTTAAATTACAGATTCAACATTCATATTAAAGTTCTCAAATTGTGTACAAATCACTTCACATTAACCTACATTAACCAATCCCTTTTTTCTATAACTGCATTTGAATTGTCAAGAGCCTGATAGCGATTTAACATGCCTAATAAATGTTCACCTTTTCTGATGCATATGTAGAGGCTAGAGGGTGCAAATTTAAACTACTTAAGTCATTTGGCTTTCAAGGATGAGAAAGCCGGTGAAGTAATAACTCTACGTGCATGGATTTCTTTTCTTCCCAACCAAAGTAAGCAATTAAAACCCTAACTATGGTTTACAATGAATCCGACAGAAGGCTGTTTCATTGCCATGTGGTGCAGTCTAGAAGCAAAATTATTTATTGGGATTCTAAGTTGTAATGTTTGTTTTACTTACTGACTTACATATAGTTTTAGCCTCAGAGAAACTAACACCTGGCAATGGAGTTACATATGTTAGGGAGAATGGAATCAGGAAGAGAACAAACAAGGAGACAACTGGCCGAATATAATTCACAGAATCCATGCAGGGATCACATAAAGACAACATATATAATATATAAATCCCATTGAAGTACTGCCCAATAGCCAATTTGTTTAAGATTACCAAGAAAGCAAAGAATTTCATATTACTATGCACAACAAATAAATCCGAAGCCAAAATGATACAAACCCACGTCAAATATGAGACTGGAATCTCCAAAATAGCATAGATTAAGACAACATTAATGCAACTAATTGAAATTGACGCACCCAGGGACAGTGTAACTGTAAAAAATGATAAAAATTTGAAATTTGGATGGTAGTACTATTCTTGCTTACCAGAAAGAAGATTGACCAAGAGAAAACAGCTGCTTAAGGAATGAAATCAGGTTTTGCCTTTGCCCTTCTGGTCTGAATGCCTACTTCCATCGCCATAGCAGAGCTGCAAGCGGCCATCAAATCCAGCAGGGAACTGATGATGGTGCTGATGATCTTCCACATGTGGTGTAGTGCCAATAAAGAAAGGTACATTGGGTCCGTCTATAGGAGATGAAGAACCAAACCTCTGAATATGAGGCAAAACAGACGGTGATGAATTGGACTGAAGGGTCCCCCTGTTGAAACCTGCAAGGCCGGGAGAGATTGTGAAGTTGAGATTATAGTCGCCCCCAGGCCCAGGTTGGGTGGCTGTTACTGGGATCACATGGTCAGAAACAAATGAAAAATGCTGCATTTGTTGATGGTTTTCATTAGATACACTGAATGGTGGGATAGCCATTGCCTGTGGGATCAAGTTTGAATTTCCGAATTGGATTTGCCCGGAAAAATGATGCGGCCGATATGAAGATGGCCCGAATAAACCTGGGTTGAAACAGTCCATTGGAGTTGCAGGCCAAGCTCTTGCAGTTGTTGCCTTCTGGAAAAAATTTGGCTCTTCATTGGGCTGAGAAGAACCACTAGGACTTGTGGTATTGTTGTTATTTACACTGCCACCAATCCCACCAGTGAGTAACTCAGTGAAAGATGAGCTTTGCGAAATGGGGTTCACGTTTTGGTGGCGGTGGTGTTGTGCATTAATACAAGACTCATTCTCTTTCTCCTTCTCCCTTGCAGCTCTTTCCCTTGCTCGCTCGCGAGCTTTGACTCTATTAACCCGTATTTCCGGTCGCGAGAGGGACAAACCTGAACTTTTGCTTGTCTCCGAATTGCTGCTACATGCAGATTTAGACAAAGAACGATGCTGGCTCTGGTTTTGCTGATGATTGGTGTCGCCATCTAACTCAACAGACTCAAATCCTTGCTGATCAGTGCCTTCACTTGCCCTCTTCTCATCGCTTAATTGCTTTGGTGTATCAGGAAAGGAGCTGTTAAGTGAAGGGAGTTCTCCTATTGCAGCAGCAGCAGCTTTAATCAGCCATTCAACAGCTTTACTAGGCTGATCATAACCCAACCGGTCTTGGAGATCATAAAACTGTATTGCCGTTGTAACCGATAACCGAACTCTGCGGTCTCTAAGCCCTTTTGAGGTCAACACTTTGCTGTGCCGATCCTTTCCACCAGAAGCACGAGAAACTCTGATGATCCGAGACGATTGGTGCCATCCTCTTAGCCGATTAGCGCCGCTATTATCACCGCCTAAGCCACCGGTATTATTAGCACTAACCCTCTTGAGCAACTGCTGCTGCTGCTGGTCTCCATCTTCTTCATCATCTGGATATTGGTGCTCCTGAGATATTTTTGTAGAGTCAATTCTTCCATTACGGACTCTAGAGAACTTGCAGGCTTGTTTCTGAATCTCCTCCACCTCCATACCACTTTCATGCCTTATTTTTCTCAACCAAGAAAATAAGACTCTTAACACAAACCAGCCTTTGACCCTTTTGTTCTCTTCGTCTTCTCTCTTTTTCTTTCTTTCTTTTGTACTTGAAGAGATAGAAATAGAGGGAGTAAGTGGAAGGGTGGGCGTTTTTAGAGAGCAAAAAAAGAAGTCATGATGATGGGGTTAGAAGAAGATAGGATTGCAGTGCAGGTGGGGTTACTGTGTCCTATGCATTGATGACGATAATACAGATAGGTACTTAGGCTGTATAGTGATAAAAAGGCCTTTTTTTACGCTTCGATAAATCATCGTCCAAGTCAGTAACGCTATAACAAGCTAAGTTAATCTTAGCCCACCGGACGAAAACTTTTGCAGTCGCAGTGTTGCTCTCTTCTAGAGCAAAGCCTGATATTCTGCAGCTCTCTCTCTCTCTCTCAGCCTGCGCATACAAACCACCAAGTAAAAAATAAAAAACAAAAATAATCGCAAAGTAAAAGCTTGAAAAAAGCATCTGATGCTGCCTCTAAGGACTTTAACCACCGAACAGTCATATATAGACAGAATACCAACAACTATCTACACAGCCGAAGATGAGATCTGATTCGTTTTTACTGCTCTTCTGGATATTTAGTCTTATATATTATATACATAGCTAATAAAAGCTTTAATCTTTAGCCTGTAAACAACACTCCTCCCTTAAACCTAATAAAAGTGCTTAAAGATGATTGGCTTTAAGAAAAGTTCCAATAAAATCACTAATACGGGGGCTATCAGCTACGGTTAGATAAAACTTTGATCTGATTAAGCTAAAGAAAGAAGCAGTAATTGCATACGACTCGCCGATCTGAGCCGACCCTTTTGCTTTTCTTTACTGTTTTATCTTTCTTTCTTGGTACTTAAAGCTTTCTTCTGATGACCCTGAAAGAAATATACAGCAGACAGCTATTTCGCTAAAAAATGACAAAGAATCAATAATAAAAAGAGTTTCTAATTTAACGACAAGAAATAAAATTAAAATATTAATTTCTAACTTTGTGCTGCTTAGCTTACTCTGAAGAATGGTGGATAATGTTGTTACAGCTGTCAGACTCCCAAACGGTAGAGAAGGGAAAGACATATATTTTGATTCCTTCTCTGGGTTCCTTTGCTTTTTTCCTTCGATTTGAAGCTCGCAGATCTTTGCTTCTTTTAATAGACAGTTATTCTTTGTTGTTAGAACCTAAAAGCTCGCAGATCTGTACTTCTGAACTCGTTGACGAAGATTGTAGCTTCAGACAGATGATTCCTGGAAGGAAAAACAACAAATCAGACAAAATTCTATGCACTTAAGCTTCACAATCAATGTCTAAACAGTACTATAAGCCTCATTTTAAACTAAATTTACAGCTAAGCTACTAGTTTTGTACAAAAAAAATTATATCTTATTCCTCTTCTCTAGCTCATTGCAAAGAGAACAATTCCCAGATCAGCTCCTGAATCATAGAGCTAAAACATTAAAAAAAAAATTGAAAACAACAGATTTTACAATATCATGAATGATGTGATAAGAAAGAGAAATAAAGAGAAGAAACTTTTCTGCAATAAAAAAATCCCAGGTTGAGAGTTTGTTTCTGAAAATTCTGCAAACAAAATTTGTTCCCTTTCCTTTTACTTCCTTTCCACTGAATTACATGACTTTCCAAAAACATCTCCTTTCTTCTTGTTCTTCTTCTTCAGCTGCTAACTACTACAACTCATTGACTAAACTCAAAATAATTGGCAAGAAAATACAAAGAATTTGCAAGCGGCTGTAGCTTGAAGAAGAAGAAGATTTGAAGCTTACAGTGTGTATCTGATATGAGTCTTGAATAGGGTTGATAGGAAAATGGCAATTTAGACAGAAGAAGTATTTGAAGTGAAAAGAGTCCCAAGTTAGTTAAAAATGTTTGAGAGAGAAGTTGAGTTTGTGTTTCATTGTACCTTCATCTTCATTCATTTGAGAAAATGCATATCGACGAACTAAGCAGGAAAAGGACAGACACTGCGCCGTTCACTTCCCTACCCCTTTAATATTTCTACATATCTTACACTTTCTGCCACTCATATGCTTTTTATTTATCATTTTGCCATTTTCTTTCCTTTTTTTTTATTATTATTATTTTAAGCTTTATTTATATTATGAGTGTGACGTTTATAAATTAGATTATAAATTTTAAAATTTTAAAATAATTTATTACACTATTTCACAATTTTATTGTATGATTAATAATTAACATTTTTATAAATAATATTACAATATATTATAGAATTTATTTACTTATAATGCACAAATTCAATTATGTAAGTAGTTATATTGTGGTTAACATTTATAATTATTGATTTATTAGCATAATATGGAGTTATTTTGTCATATTTTCCTGAATTTGTATATTAGTATTCAATTTTCCTTTTTCTATCAGTTAAATTATTTTTGTTTTGTCAGATCAAGTAAATAAATTAAAATTGATGAATTTCATAAAAATCTTTTATTGAGTTAATTTTTAAAATTGGATTCATTGATAGTGTATTCAAAAGAAAAGCTTATGCCTTTGTAGAATATTATAAAATTTATCATCAATAAATAAAATAAAATATCTTATTTAAAAATATTGATATTATTGTTTATTAAAATAAAATTATCAATCATTTATCTAATATAAAATTCTAATAAAGTTTTATGGAGGTTAAAAATATTTTTAAAAATGTTGGATTCGAACTTGATTGTTATATCAATATGACAATCTATTTTAATATCAAATATAATCATTATGATATGCATATTATTATATGACTAACTTCTAGTTATCAAATATTTGTGTACATGTAATCCATTTTTATTGTCTCACCATTGAAGGACATTAATAATTTTGGGAAAATTTTTATTCTATATGATTTCCCACAAATGTTTCTTATGATTTAGATTTAGTCTTACAAGAAATAAAGTAACCTATGTGCATAATTTTGAAGGCAAAAATTAAATTTTATAAATTGCTTTTATATATGTTTGATTTTTTTTCTAATTTTTTAAGATGGGATATTTTGTTCATCTAACATGAGACAATCAATTTAAGGCATGGGAAAATATTGTGTAACAACTAAAATGTTTCTAATGTTTTTGACAAGTACAAAATAAATGCATTTAATGAATGAAAAAGAAAAGGAAACTATGTGTAATCCCATTTCAAAGGATATAATTTCATGTTTCAACTGTTAGAGGTTGCTATTAATAAATCCATATGTTTATATTTAATTGCAATAATAAATATAGACATTCTTAGGTTGTATTTAATTACCCATATAAAAATAATTATATGTAAATATTTTCTTAAAAAAAAAAAATAAAGAACAAATAATACTTTTCAAATATATATATATATATATATACACCTAATTTTGGTAAGTTTTAGGCTACAATAACATCTGAATGTATGATCTCTACTACTAATAATTTAATTGCTAAAATTTTTATGAGTAATACAACAAATATTAAAAATTAAATTCTCAAAATAAAAAATGAGTGAGGTTTAATTTATATTTATATAATTTATAATAAATATCATACAATCATATTTTTTATGTATTCATATTTGAAGATGTTTCATAATATTATATGTTATTTATAATTATAATAACTTATTATGTAATTATTTATGAAAAGAAAATGTCGATTTAAAAAAATATAATTATTTGTTTTGAAAATTTTCATTCATAATTTAATCTAAAGTTTGTTCTGAAAAGAAAAATAAAATCTTATTGAAACTATATTGCAATGACAATAATTGAATGGTAATATTGTAATTAAACCTACATACAATGTTTGGATTCCAAGGGCAGTACATTAAAATTCAGCAAAAATAAATAAATTAATAAAAGCCTTCACCTTCCACTTTAATTTACAAGCTTTCAGAAAAGGTGGTTTGGGGGATATAATTAATTTTCTAAATTTAAATTAAATTAATCAAATAATTAATTAATAATTTTAATTAAAATATTTGAAAGGGCATTAAGGATTAAATAAATTTAATGTAATAAAACCTATTGGTCCGTACGATTAATGATGTGCTCTTAGCCTCCAACCATTTATAAATTTATAATATAATGCAAATATATTATATAATATTATTATAACATTATACAATATACATATATTATAATATTATTTTTTTAATTATATAATAATTAGTTATGGCAGATATCAGTTGATGGGCCATGGGAAGTAGCACAAACCTTCAACCCACTAACATATTGATCCCTTTGCTGGCAAACAAAACAGCAAAGAGAGAAAAGAATCAATGATTTGGGCACTCCTAAAATTTTATTTGTAGCAACCTTTATTTTATTTTTTTCTTATTTCATTGCCCATTGTTAAGAACTAGACTAATTATTTTCATTTAATTTTTTTTTTTTTATGTATTAGTTGATTGATATTCATGTTATTAGATATCTTTTACTCTTGTTTCTTTAAATTTATTGAAATTATTTGTAAATAAGATGGCTTTTTTTTACTGATTTAATAATTAATAAATATATATTTAAAGAAATTACTGATTTACCATTGTAAATTTTTATAAATCTATATATTAAAAAATAAATAAACATTGTACAGTATTTTTAAAAATTATAATTAAATAAATTTATTCGTATATTTAACATTAAAATAAAAAAATTAGCTTAATTTTATGATTATTATTACTAAATTTTCAGTATAAAGTTAAAATAATATATATATATACTTTTAAAACATTAAATTGAAATAAATTATACTTTTTAGAAAAAAAAAATTATTAATTTTTAAATCTTAAATAAAAATAATTAAATTTCTTTTTAATCATATGATGAGCAGAATCTAAACAACAAACCTCTTGTATTTTTCTAAAAAAATAACAAATCAACTATTTAATAAAAAAGAATTTTAAATAAATTTCTTTTGAAAAATATATTTGTATTATAACAAATGAGGGTGACCTTTGATTAATCTTGTCCTTCATAGATAATTAAGTCATTTTCCATATTTGACCCAGAAAAAGGGGCTAATTGGAAGCAACAATTTCCCTAAAACAGCAATCTACATTCTCTCCATGCATGAATCTACCAATAAATTTCAAGAATTATCATATATATATATATATATATATATTAGGGTTTAATACCTAAAATGTTCCCATCTTGAGGTTCAATTAACCATAAAAATTGGATACATACTTTAATTTATAGTACAATTATTTTTATTTTCGTATCAAAACTACCCATCAAAAGTCTCTTTTAGTGTATATTTGTAATTATTATAATTTTGTTTAATTTTAATAAATAAATAATTTTATTTAGCAATTAATATTTATTAATCACTCGTGAATTACTTGAAATTATTTTTTTAAATGTAAAATATATATTGTGTTCTCTTAATAATAAAGTTTAATTAAGTAACTTTAATTGATAATGTAAATGTAAACCATCAAATTATTATCAATTTATTGTTTTCCAACCTTCTTATAAATTTACAATGAAATTGACCACATTAAAAAGTAAATAAACTTTTATTTATTTATTTATTTTTTTAAGCTATGGTGCATTCAATATACTTAGATTTTTTGTTAAAGGAATATTTTAATTTTACTGAATTAAAAAATAGTCATATTTATTCTTGTTTATTAATATTTGTTTTTTATTTTATACTTTTCTATGCTCTACTATAAAATTATCCTTACCATCGTGTAATTTGAAAAATTAAAATTTAATGATATAGATATAAATTAAATTAATTGCACTAGTATATATTAAAAATTGATAAATAGAGATAAAAATAAATATTTTTTAACTTAGTGAAATTAAAATGTTCTTCTAAATAAATTTTAGGAATTAAATTTTTTTTTTTTAATTTTATTTATTTTGTTCGATACTTTTATTAAAATTTTTAACTCCTTTTGCGTAATTTTTAATCTGAGTATTGGTATGAAGAGTTGAAGAATGAAACTAAAAGAACTAAAATTACAATAAAAAATTAGATAAAATGTATATATATAGAGAGAGAGACACACACACACACACAATATAATAAATAGACTATGACATATGACCCAAATTGAAGAAGCAAATCTTGCTTTCTTACCTTAAATTTATTATTTTTGATTACTTTAAGGAAAAAAATAGTTGTGGAGATTAAGGAAAATGGTTGTACCATGATTCTTATCCAAATCATAGTAATGTCTCCCATTACCCCAAAATCAAAAAAAAAATAATAATAATAAATAAATAAAATCTTACTAATTAATAATTAATTCATGTTATTACATTGCCTAGCAAATGCAAAACTCTTCTCATCTTCTCGCAATTCCATGTTTCATCACTTGCCGGTTAAAAAGGAGCCAACCTTAATATATTCTCCCAAACAATCCCCACTTTCCATTAACTTTATATTAAAAAAAAAAAAAATTGAAAAAAAAAAGAAGAAGCAAAAACCCGTTACCCGCCCAGGGTTATATAGTGCTGTACCACATTTATGATTCATGGCACTAAGAAATGGTACACCGTGTTCGTTGTTACAAAAGCTAAAAGCTAATAGGAATCTGGGAAGTGGGAAGACGGGAAAAAGCATTTTCTTTTTTACTTTTTTTTTTAATATTTAATTTTTTTTAGAATTTCAATGTAAAGAAGGAAGAGAAAAGAAAAGGGAGTATTTGAGTGACACGCTCGAGAGAGAGGGAAGCACGGTCACGTGTCATGGTCTGAGGGGGAGAGGGCGTGTAATCTGTCAATGCGTTGGGCTGACTTCTCGATGATCACGGGCACGTGTCATTGTCTTTGTGAAAAGCTTTTTTTTTTTTTTTTTTTTCAGTTTTAAAATTTAAAATTATTTTTTAGTATTTTAATTTCATGTTTTTGGGGATTAATTGTGTGTATGTTGATGTATTTTTACTTAAATAAAAAAGGGCAATAAATGAAGTATTTGTTAATTATTTAATTTTTACTTAGATAAATTATGTTTTTCCAACCATTTATCTACTTATATTTTGATAAATAATAATTATTTTCCTAAATAATTTTAAATGTATTTTTAAAAAATAAGGTCATCTTTATTATTTTAAATTTCGATTTCCATTGTGCTTTATTTACTAAATTTTTTATAGATTAAGAAAAAAATAAATATTAACTTTTCTAAAAATATTTTTAAAAGTGGTTAATAAAATATTTGATGTCTAAATTATCATATTTGTGACTACACGGTTGTTATAGTTTTATCACTATTTTGAAATACAATTTTTCAAAATATTATAATCGAGGATGAAATATTTAAAAAAGAAATTATGTAATTGTTAAAAAAATTTAAAATTAATAATTTTTTAAAAAACAATAAAATTTTTTAAAATCTATTTCTCCATCCAACTTCTTTTGGCTTGATATAATGAGATAAAGATTCTATAATTAAAATATTATAATTCCAAGTGCTAAAAGGTCCAAAGTTTGATAGATTCTAGGTTTGTGTAATCAAACATTAGTTAATTAATAAATTAATTTAAATTACAAAAAAATTTTATTTGTATTTTGGGGTTTCTAATGCAAGGGGCATGAGGGATTTATAAATGTGTGTGTATATATATTTCAAAAGAATTTAAGCGAGAATTTATTAAAATTTAATTGTAATTTTTAATTTTATAAATAATAATTACTTAATCAATGAATTTCTAATAAAAAATTGATGAAAAAAGTGTAAATTTTATTTTTGAAATTAAGGGATTGAATTTAAAAATATTATTTTTAACAATTAAAGCCAAACAACTATTGACATTTGAAGAGTTGCATTTGCCATACTCACAAGTCGCAATCAACAATTCAAGTGCACCCACTTTGCAGTTTTATTTTTCTTCGAGGCATCATTTCTAGTTAAATGGATATGTATTTTTGCATATATATTATAATCACTATAGTTTTTCTAGATGTCTTTAGAAGAAAAAAAAAATTATAAATTTTAGGTAAAATTGTTTCAATGATTCTTTTCAACAGAATTATATCATGTATTTTTTATTTTTTTTTATGTTAAATTTAAAAAATTAAAATTTTTCTTTGATAAAAATTTTTATTATACACATTTTATTATCATATAACTTATTTTCTTACTTTCTTAAATAATTTTATTGAAATAATATAGAATATTTGATAATAATATAACTCTATCACATAAATCTTTATAATTAATATTGAATTCGAGTATTATAGTAAGAATGATTCATATTAAACTTGTTGCATAACAACAAATTCTAATAATAATCTTCAATGAAAACTTTTCAAGCCAATCCCTCTTTCAAAAAAGCTAACAGCTTCCCATTTTACATCATAACAAAGCTAAGGAAGTGAGCGTAGGGCTATGTCTTAATATATCTCTTGAAATGGAAATAAAAGAAATTCACCCACAGGGTTTATAGACGATATAATTCATTCAAATAATTGCAGTTTTTCTGTGTACTGTTATTGAAACAGTGTATTGGTAGTACTCAATCATAATTCATCAGAAAGCAGAGTTTTCAGTTTATAGAGCAAAGTAAAATCCTGAAAATCATGTGAAAAAAAAAAAATGAACTGCTTGGGAATTCAGGTTTTCCAATTTTCCCATATCTATTAATTCAAAATACATTGAATGTATCGATTAATGGGAAGACTCTTTAGCACTTGTCTGATTATTCAGTGTTTTTTTTCTTTCTTGTCAAGAATGAACTTGAAATCACTCATTGAATAATGGATACAATTCCTGAGAGCTTGTTGAATATTTGATGATGATGATCATCAAGCTAGCCTGTATGGCTGTATCCCACTTCAAGCTTAGCAATCTATGCAAAAAGCAATTCACATCTGGCCCTTTTGAAAAAGCAAAGAAATCTGATTCATGAACAATAAAACCGAAGTCTAAAGAGAAAGCTACAGATTCAGAAAAAATTTCTGAACTAAACTGCAATATCTACACTTCATTCCATGTCTCTATCCTCGAGTATATGTTATGTACATAGGCTGTTGTTTTATTTTATTTTTTTAAAATAAAGGTAAGCTGTCCACTTCGTGTCAGCAGTTAAACGTTACTTCGATTCACTTCATTCAACCCTGTTTCTGATTCATGCAAATAGCAACAAGCAACAGGCCAGGATGGCAGGACAGTCAATTTCTTAAAGCGGGTAGCAGGAATAAATAATATATTCTGCATTACATTTTTGACTAATCTCAAATGGTTTTCACCTCTTTGTGTTTCCACCAAAATAAACCCTGAAAAGTGCTTCTAATTTTGGAAAAGGTTATGTAACTAGATTGACTACTTAGCTCTTTATTTTCTTCTTTGACACCTTTCCTTCTAACTGGTTCTGGTTGGTTTCACTTCACTTTGACTCTCGTTAACTTTTGAAGTTGCTATAAAGCATTAAAGCTATGCTTAGAAGTTGACTCTCTTATCTTACAGCTTTTGCTTTTCAACTTAAAATAAATAAAAAAAGTGCTTCTGGGTGTCCCTTCAAAATCATTATCAAGTCAATTAACTCATTAAAGTTCTTCAAATATTTTAGCTATTCAACAGCGTGAAGGGTTTGCTGTTTGTCCAAGCCTCTAATCCGAAGCCAGATAAGCTACGAAAATTCTGTCAAGTTTGACCAATAACAAATTAATTTGCCTAACTGTTACCAGCCGCTTGCTTGACATTAATTAGGGTTGGGCTAAATTTACGATTTTGATCCTTTTAAAAAAATTTTAAATTGACTTATAAATTAATATGTTTTTAAACTGATATTTGTAATTTAAAATTTAAATTAAATTAATTTTAAATTGTAAAATCATAAATTAAATCAATTGATATTATTTTATTAAAATTTTTTATTATTTATTTATTATCTCAAGTTATATATGACTATTTTCTTCTTTTGTACGCGATAATAATTAAAAAATAAAAATTATTTATAAAATATTTTTTAAGTGTTGATGAAAAATTATAAAATTAATAAATAGTAATTAATTATTATCTTATTAATTTTATGATATAATTTAAATCACAAATTTAAATATTTCAAATCGTATTTTATAACTTAAATTAGATTAGTTTATAATATTTTAACAAATTAAATTGGATTAACTTAATTTTAAATTATAATATTTAAATTAATTTAAAATTTTATTTTGAATAATCCAAATTATAAGTATTCCCCCATATTTAAGATAAAATTATTATAATCTTATCTGTTATTTAGGGGAAGAAATTTAGAATGGGACAAGTGGTGGGTCTAATTTATCCTACTAATAGTAGAAAAATTATCCCATAAACAAATGGGATTGTTTTATCCCATACAATAATTATTTAATATTAATATAAATATATATATAATAATTAAAATTAAAATTAAAATTATGATTTAAATATTTAATTAATGATATTGTTGTTTAAATAATTAATTACTTTTATTTAATTTTTAATATATACATATATATATATAATCCAATCCTATCCCTATATCAAACACAATATAGTAATTATATCCAATCCAACATAGTAAACGAGCCAAAAAATATATATAGATATATACTATTTTACAGTAAATTA
>JAWDEX010000006.1:2073388-2130094 GCA_035221805.1 Trichilia hirta | reverse complement strand
TGCAGATTTAGACAAAGAACGATGCTGGCTCTGGTTTTGCTGATGATTGGTGTCGCCATCTAACTCAACAGACTCAAGTCCTTGTTGATCAGTGCCTTCACTTGCCCTTTTCTCATCGGTTAATTGCTTTGGTGTATCAGGAAAGGAGCTGTTAAGCGAAGGGAGTTCTGCAATTGCATCAGCAGCAGCTTTAATCAGCCATTCAACAGCTTTACTAGGCTGATCATAACCCAACCGGTCTTGCAGATCATAAAATTGTATCGCCGTTGGAACTGATAACCGAACTCTGCGGTCTCTAAGGCCTTTTGACGTCAACACTTTGCTGTGCCGATCTTTCCCACCGGAGGCACGAGAAACTCTAATGATCCGGGACGACGGGTGCCATCCCCGCAGCCTATTAGGACCACTATTATCACCACCTAACCCACCGGTATTATTAGCACTAGCCCTCTTGAGCAGCAGGTCTCCATCTTCTACATCATCTGGATATTGGTCTTTCTGAGAAATTTTGGTATTGTCAATTCTTCCATTACCGATTCTAGAGAACTTGCAGGCTTGTGTCCGAATCTCCTCCACCTCCATACCGCTTTCATGCCTTATTTTTCTCAACCAAGAAAAGAAAACCCTTAACACAACACAGCCTATGACCCTTTTGTTCTCTTCTTATTCTCTTTCTCTCTTCCTTTCTTTTGTACTCAAAAGAGATAGAGAAAGAGAGAGGAAAAGTGGAAGGGTGGGTCTTTTCAGAGAGAGAAAGAAGAGGTTATGACGATGGGGTTAGTAGAAGAGAGAGTATAGCAGTGCAGGTGGGGTTACTGTATCCTATGCATTGATGACGATAACACAGAGAGGTACTTTGGCTGTGTAGTGATAAAAAGGCCTTTTCTTACGCTTGATATATCATGGTCCAAGTCAGTAACGCTATAAGAAGCTGAGCTAATTTCAGCACACCGGTTGAAAGCTTTTTGCAGTCACGATGTTCCTCTCTTGAAAAGCAAAGCCTGAAATTCTGCAGTTCTCTCCATTTTCTCTCTCAGCCTGCATATACAACCCACAAAGTAAAACAAATAAAATAAAATTCAAAAACAAAAATAATCATAAAGTAAAAACTAGACAAAAGCATCTGATGCTGCTTTTAAAGACTTTCACCACTCGGTATCATATATAGACAGACTACCAGCAACTATCTACACAGTTGAAGATGAGATTGAGATCTGACTCCTTTTATAACTGCTCTTCTGGATATTTAGTCTTGCATATGATATATATAGCTAATAAAAGCTTTAATTTTAGTCTGTAATTACCATTCGCCATTTAACCTAATAAAAGAGCTTAAAGAAGATAGGCTTTCAGAAAAGTTGCAATAAAAGCACTTGCCGGGGCTATCAGCTATGGCTATAGATAAAAGTTTGATCTGATTAAGCTAAAGAAAGAAGCAGTAATTGCACACGATTCGCCGATCTGAGACGAGCCATTTTGCTTTTCTTTACTGTTTTATCTTTCTTTCGTAGCATTTAAGGCTTTCTTCTGATGACCCTAAAAGAAATATACAGCAGACAGCTATTTAGCTAATAAATGACAAGAAATCAATAATAAAAAGAGTGATTCTAATTTACCAACATGGAATAAAATTAAAATATTAATTTCTAAGTTGTGCTGCTTAGCTTACTCTGAGCAATGGTGGATAATGTTGTTACAGGTGTCAAACTCCCAGATAGTAGAGAGGGGAAAGACATATATTTTGATTCATTCTGTGGGTTCCTTTGCTCTTTTCCGCCGATTTGAAGCTCGCAGATCTTCGTTTCTTTTAAGAGACAGTTATGCTTTGTTGTTAGAACCGAAAAGCTCGCAGATCTGTACTTCTGAACTCGTTGAAGAAGATTGTAGCTTTACACGGATTATTCCTGGAAGGAAAAACAACAAATCAGACAAAATTCTATTTATTTAATTTTCATAATCAATTTCTAAACAGTACTATAAGCGTCACTTTAAACTAAATTTACAGCAAAGCTACAAGTTTTGTTAAAAAAAAAAAAAACTATATTTTATTCTTCTTCTGTAGCTTACTGCAAAGGAAAAACAATAACCAGATGAGCTCCTGAATTATAGAGCCAGAACATCAAAAAATTCGAAAACAACAAATTTTACAACATCAACAGTTGTGTGATGTAAAGAAAGAGAATAAAGATGAGAAATTTTTTACTCTTTCTTAAATAAATAAAAAAAAAAAAAAAAATTCCCCAGGTTGAGAGTTAGTGAAAATTCTACAAGCAAAATTTGTTTCCTTTCCTTTTATTTCCTTCCCATAGAATTCCATATCTTTCCAAAAAAGCCTCTCCTTTCTTTTTGTTGTTGTTCTGCTTCAGCTGCTAGCTACTACAACTCATTGACTAAACTCAAAATAATTGTCATGAAAATACAAAATTTTGCTAGCAGCTATAGATTGAAAAAACAAGATTTGAAACTTACAGTGTGTATCTGATGTGAGTTTTGTTTGGGGTTGTGAAGAAAATGGGAATTTAGACAGAGAAGTATTGAAAGTAAAGAGAGTTTCCAATGAATTAAAAATGTTCAGAGAGAAACTGGTTTATGTTTTCTTCTGTACCTTCATCTTCATTCATTTGAGCTTGTGCAAATGTATATGAACGAGCTTATCGGCAAAGGGCAGACGCTGCGCAGTTAGCTTCCCTACCCCTTTATTATTATCTACCTATCTTGCACATTCTGCCCCTTGGTCGCTTTGTATTTATCATTTTGCCCTTTGCTCTCTCTCCTTTTTTTTTATTTATTTAATTTATTATAATTTCAAATTTTATCGGGATACTGGGTGTGACATTCATTACCTAAATAATAAATTTTTATAATTTTAAAAATAATTTATTACATTATTTTAGTATATAATTGATTAATGATATCATTATATATAATATTACAATATATGTTTTTTAATAAAGAAATGAAATATCTTTCTTTTATTTAAAAATTTCTATCGAATTAAAATATGATGTTTAAGTAATGTAAGATGTATTATTTCTCTATTGTAAAATTTTAATAAATTTTGATATGAGCTTAATAACTATTTTGATATAAAATATAACCAACCAATACAATATGCATGACAATTTTTAGTTATGAAATGTTTGTGTGTATGTAATCCATTGTTGTTGTCTCCCCATTAGAGGATTAATAATATTGGGATAACTTTGTTTTATATCATTTCTTTAAAATGTTTGATATGATAATGATATAAATTTAGTCTTACAACAAGTAAAGATTAAATTGATATGACATTTAAAAGTGGAAGTCATGCTGTAGTATATGTAGCTGCTGTATAGTACAACTACAACAGGTCATTTGCAGGCTTTGTTTAGTATTTATTATAATCTTTTATTAAAAATTATATTATAAATAATTTTTTAAATTTTATTTTTTAAAAATAATAAAAATACCACAATCTTAAAGAAAGTTTTTATCCCCTGCCTTCATTATATATGTATATATATAGTTTTATTAAGATATTTAACTATCAACAATTTTATTATAATCTAAAGTTTGTTTAGAAAAACTAGAAGTGAAAACAACTTAAAAGAAAAAAAAGAAGAAGAAGAATTTTTTTCCTTTCCAGAAAAAAAAATCTTATTAGAGTTGTAATAATAATAATAATAATAATAATTGGATGGTAATGTTGTAATTAAAGCTACCTAAAAGGATCTGAAAAGGATAGCACTAAAATTCCTCAAAAATAAATAAATAAATAAATAAAGATATTAAAAATTAAGGTCTTTCCCATCCCACCACCCAATTGTCGCGCTAAGAACTCCCTCCTCCAATTAATTCACAAACTTTCAGAAAGGGTAGATTTTGGTAAATAATTAATTTTAAAAAAAATTAAATGAAACTAAATTAATCAAATAATTAATTGATAATTTTAATTAAAATATTTGAAAGAGCATTAAGAATTAAATTAATATAATGCAATAAAACCCATTGGTCCGTACGACTAATGATGTGTCTCTTTGCCTCCAACCATTATAAATTTATAATAATATATTAGAATATAATTATAATATAATACTACATACTTATATTAAAATAATAATTAATTATGGAAGATTTGAGTTGATGGGCCATAACCACTATGATGTTCATCCCCATGCTAGCATGCAAAACAGCAAACCTAGAAAAGAAGCAATGATACGGGCACTCCCAAGATTTTATTTATAGCCACCTTTTATTTTATTTTTCTTATTTTAGTGCCCATTGTTAAGAATTAGACAAATTATTTTTATTTTCTCGATGTTTTTTATGCATTGATTGATTGATATTCATGTTCTTGAAGATTTTATACTCTTTTTTCTTTTTTCTATTTGTAGGAAGTATTTGTCGAAAGTGTCTTATGTTATATGGTTATACGCATTAATAGTATATATAAATAGGAGAAATGACAAATATTTTTTATAATTTAATTAAATGATAATTTTTCTTTTCTTTTATATTTTATGATAAAATTTTTTAAGAAATTTAAAAATTGTGATAAATATTTTTTATTAAATTAATTCTCTTAATTTTTTTTATCTTTTTTTATTATAATAATTATTATCCTCTTAATTTTTATAAAAGTATAAAAAAATTTAAAAAAATTAAAATATAAATTTTATTACTTAAGTTTTATGCATTTTATATAATTTTTTAATAATAATTTTATGTATTTTATGTAATATTTTTAATTTTTGTATTTTCATAAATAATAAGGTATAATAGTCGTTATATTGTAAATAAACAAAAAACTAAAAGTATTGATTTGACAGAAAATATTTATCATAATTTTTAATCTCATAAAATGTTTTTCACGAAAAATAGAATAGAAAAAGAAAATTATCATCTAATCAAATCATACAAATATTTGCCATTTTCTCTTCATAAATATTCTAATAAAAAAAATTAGTTATGTAGTTAAATTTGAAAATTAATTAGATTTAAAATTTTAAAGATTTAAATTTTATGAATATGAGTTTTAAGTATTTGTTTTTTTCTATATAATAATAAAAATATTTAAAAAATAATCCTCTTGAAATGTAACTTGGTAGTTTAACTTATTAACCAAGTTCGAATTCAGTTAGAAACGAGTGGGAGCAATTAAAAGAATATATTTAAAAAATAGTGAGTTAACATATCACATTGATTGATGTAAATAATGGTGTTAAAAAATAAATAAATTTTATAATAATATTTTTAAAATTATAATTAAATAAATTTATTCATATATTTCTATTTAACATTAAAATGAAAAATTTTAGCGTCAATTTATTTACTATAATTAATAAATTTTGATTATAAAGTTAAAAAAAATAATACTTTCAAAAATTCAAATAAATCAAACTCAATTGTACTTTCTAGAAAAAAAAAAGGGTATTTAATAAATTTTTCTATTTTATTATTTTAAAATTTTTATAAATACAATGAAATTTCTTTATAATCATATTAGAAGCCGAATCTAAACAACACCTGTTGTATTTTTTTAAAAAAAAAATATCAATTAAACCTATTACAAAGAAAGAATTTTAAATAAATTTATTATTGATTAATTTTTTCTTTACTAGTTAAATATGTCATTTTTCATTGAATTTGACTTGTTGACTTGAGTGAACAAGGGAATTAATTAGTTATAATTTCATAAGTTGAAAGCAACAACTTCCCTAAAATAGCAATTTACATTTCCTCTGTACACGAATCTACCAATAAATTTGAAGAATTATCTTATGTACACATTATGGGTTAATACCTAAAATGTTCCCATCTTGAGGCGCTTTTGACTTCAATTAACCACAAATTGGACCCATATACTACTCTCTTTATCAAGGGAATATACTTTGAATTAAAGTAAAAGTTTTTTTACTTTCATATCAAAACTACCCATCAAAATAATTTTAAGTGTATATTTTTTAATTAATTGTTATATTTTCATTTATTTATTAATATTTATTGATCATTCATTCTAATAACTTGAAATTATATTTTGACAATATTAAACATTATATTTTCTTGCTAAGAAAGTATGATTAAGTAACTAATTGTAAAATATTGTGTTCTTTTGGTAATAAAGCGTAATTAAGTAACTTTAATTAATAATGGAAACTACCAAATTACAATCAATTTTTGATTTTGAAGCATATTACAAATTTATACATTAAAAGGTGAACAAACTTTCATTTATTTTTTTATAAAAACTTTGAAATGAAAGAACAAAGTTAAAGAGATATTTGCAACAAACAAAAGCAAAATTTATTTAAAAAAAAAGAAAGGCAAAACTTAAGGCTTAAGATGATGTGGCCACTGCTTTTCATGACACCTATTTCTTTACAAGTTGGCAAAAGTAAAAGAAATGAAATTAGAACCCAATGCAAAACTATGGTGCATTCGATATACCTTTAAATTTTATTTATTTTGTTAGATTTTTTGGTTAAAACTTTTAATTCTTTTAATATAATTTTTAATTTGAGTATTAGAACAAAGAGTTGGAGAATGAAACTAAAAAAATTAAAAATTATAATAAAATATTAAAAAATGTATGTTATAATTAATACACTATAACATATGACCCGAATTAAAGAAGCAAATCATGCTTTCATGCCTTAAATTTATTATTTTTTATTACCTTAAGAAAAAAAAAGGTTGTGGAGATTAAGGGAAGGGGTTGTACCATGATTCTTATCCAAATCATGGTAATGTCTCCCATAACCCCAAAAACCCACCCCAAAAAAAAAAATCCTATGAATTAATAAATAATTCATGTTATTACATTGCCTGGCAAATGCAAAACTCTCCTTAGCTTCTCGTAATTACATGTTTCATCACTCTTGCCGGTTAAAAAGAAGCCAATCTTAATATAATCTCCCAAATAATCCCCCCTTTCCATTAACTTTATATTTTAAAAAATACAAATAATTAATTATTAAAAAAAGAAAAACGCCCAGTGTAAATGGTATTGTACTATATTTATGATTTGTGGCACTTAGAAATCGTACACCATGTTTGTTGTCACAAAAGCTAAAAGCTAAAAGGAAAGTGGGAGGCGGAGAGATGGGAAAAAGCACTTTTTTTAAGAATTTCTTTTAAAATTCATTTAGAATTTCAATGTAAAGAAGGAAAGGAGAAAGGAGCGTATTTGAGCGACGCGCTCGAGAGAGAAGAAAGAGGCATGGTCACGTGTCATGGTCTAAGGGGGAAAGACCGTTTAATCTATCAATGTGCTGGGCTGACTTCTCGATGCCATGGGCACGTGTCATTGTTCTTGTGAATATCATTTTTTTTGGTTTTAAAATTTAATATTATATTTTACTATTTTAATTTTCAAGTTTTTTGGTACTAAATATTGTTTTTTCTTACTACTTTCTTTATTGTTGTGCTTGCTTTCGACTTCACTCCTTTTTGTTTAGCCTGGTTTATATATTTTTTTTTCATTTTTTAATTTGGAGAATTTTATTTTCTTTTTTTAATTGTGTGTATATTTTATGCATTTTTACTTAATTTTAAAAGGGAAATAAATAAAGTATTTGGTAATTATTTACTTTTTACTTAGATAAATTATGTTTTATCAATCATTTATCTACTTTTATTTTGATAATAAATAAATTATTTTTTAAATAAGTCTGAATTAAAAATTATAATATCTTAATTTTAAATAAATATATATTTTTTAAACAAATTCATTAATAAAAATTAAATATTTTGAATTTGAATTTCATTCCCAATCTAAATTACGCTACAAAAGGAGTAGAGGTGGAGTCAAAGCAATTGCTAGGACTCAATGCATTGGAGGTCCAAGCTTTCCAACTACCAATTAATATCAGTTTAAAAATAAATAAATTTAACTAAAAATTTATGTAAGAATTTTATTTCTAAAATTAAATAAAAATTATAATATCAAATGTAACATTTAAAATCTTTATTTAATAAAACTAAATAGTAAATAACTTTTTAAGAATTTTATTTTGATAAAAAAAGAATATTATCTTTATTTAGAATTTATTTTTGTAAATACGTTTGTGGAAATGATTTTTGATGTTCACACAACACTTTCAAAGCCAAAGACATTTCGATATCTACCTAGGATGTTTTAATTAGATAAAAATAATAATTTTGATGATGAAATATTTAACAAAAATTTATGCAACCGTTATAACTTTTTAAATTAATAATTTTTTTAAAAAAATTAAAATTAACAAAAAATTTTTAAAATCTATTTCTCTCCATCCAACTTCTTTTTGATTGAGATAATGAGAGATTCTATAACTAAAAGATTATAATAGTTTCAAGGGCTAAAAAAGTCCGAAGCTGGAAGGATTATAGGTTCTTGTAATTCATTGTGGATTCAACCATTACTAATTAATTAATTATGTTAAATAAAAAAAAAAATGATATCCATATTTTGGGGTTGAAACTGAATATCTTATTAACACTTGTCCTAATTTCATGCTAGTGCATGGGGCATGAGGAATTCTTTTACTAATAAATGTTCATATAACATACATACCCAAAAATATGACGAAATTAATACTATTACCCGAATAATTTTAGCAATGGATATTTACTCCTCATGTCACCAATTTAATCATTAGAATAATTTTATTTGAAAATTTACTTTTTGATTTTTTAAGGTTTAGAATTCAACATTTAAATGTTTATTAATATGTCATTTAAATTTTCTTTGATCAAAGAAATGATTGAATGCTCAATAAAAGTCTTTTTAACAGTTGAACTTGGTCAAAATTAAAGGACTTAAGTAATGTATTTATCAAAATTTAGCTATAATTTTTAAAATTAAGATATTGAATTTAAAAATATTATTTTTATTAAACTTTAGAAACAAAGGTGTTAATTACCATATATGTATAAAAGAAATTATGGGAACCAAAATCATTCAACAATTAAAGTCAAACAACTATTGACATTTTGAAGAGTTGCATTTTTCATGAAGAGAAGGGTTTATACTCACAAATCACATATCAATAATTCAAGATCATTTTTATTTTTCATCAAGGTATCTCATTTATGTTAAATTACAATGCTAGCCCATGAGTTTATGATTTGATCAACCTTTAGTTATTTTTAATTATTCAAATATATGTTTCCTATTTTCATAGTTAGTGAAGCTATGTTAGTAATTAGTGGAGTTAGTAGTCATGGAGTATTGTTAGCAGTTAAGTCATGGTAGTGATAGAAAACGTGAAAACGTTTTTCTAGTTGTAAGGCTATACAAGGCGAGTGAATTGTAATACATAAATTGATCTAATAAAATCCCACAAATACATCTGATAAGATCTCAAAGCAGTTCAAAAGGAAAGAGTATTTGAATTAAAATACTATTTTGTGTTCATTCGTATCTGTCGGGTTCAACACATTAAGAAAATAAGATGTTGAGTAAGTGAGTTTTTTATTCGCCAACAAGATTATCGACCTACAAATTGTTAAGGGGAATCAAAAGGCTCTACAAATTGTTAAGGGGAATCAAAAGGCTCAACATTCGGAATTACAACACAATTGAAGATGACGGGGGCACATCCTAGATGCCAAAAAAAAAAAAAAAGCTTAGTGCATTTTGGCTACACACACGACTACGACTTTTAAAGAGCGAGTTGTTGTCATTAGTGCTACTAGATATGATGATTGCACGATATTTTCACAAGCTAAAGATGATATGCTGTGAAATTTCCGAATTGGATCCAATAGCACCAATTGAGGAAACCAGAGGATAATCATTCATGGTTTGAAACTTGAATTCAGAGGTTTTGTTGTTGTAGTGCAGGATAATATTGTTGTTGTTGTTGAATTTGAGAATTTGCTCACTAGTCAAGAAGCTATGGCTAAGCAAATGGGAAGAGTTTCATTAAAAGGTGCGGAGGAAGCGCTCTACGCCAACAAAAGCAGGAGGAGCTCGAGAAGAAATGACGACAAGGTGAAAAGTCATCAAGGAGAAGGGATTTCTCGTCTACTAAGAGATACAAAGAGTCATGGCAACAGTTAGAGATTTGAAGGGAAGTGTTTCTAGAAGGGATTTACGCAAGACAGTATTGTGTAAGATACACAATTCAAGATGGCCAGAACAATGCTATTTCTGGACCAAAATAGAGAAAGACGTGTAGAGGTATGTATCTAGCCGATTATACAAGATTGAGAAAAAAAAAAACTAGAAGGTTTCTTACGATATTTGCTAACAGCAGAAGCTTGAAAAAGGAGGTAGGTATAGATGTTTCCAAACTGAAGCTACAAAAGAGGCTATACCATCCAATACTTGAACAGGGAAACGATGACTTGGTTGGTACCAAGCAAACAGCACCTATAACCCAAGAGGAATTCAACAAAGTCGAGGAGGAGATCTTTGATCAACAAATCATAGGGCAAAATAAGAAAAGCCAAAGAATAGAGTATTTGATTCAAAGAAAAAGAAGATGCACAGATAACAGAAGCTTAGAGCGAGACATTACGTTATAACAATATGAGAAGCAAGAATGCTATCCCTCCAAACCAACAAAGGATCAAGAAGTTGCAGATATATTCACAAAAGGCTTGAATGTGGTTAAGTTTAAAAAGTTTTGTCATCAGCTAAGTTTGGTTAGAAAAACGAGAGCTAATGTTGATGGAGAGTATCAAATTGTAACACCAAATCATTATTTCATGATTTGGTCAAACGTCAATCAATTTTTTAATTATTTTTGAATTAGTCAAGTTTGGTCAGAATAAATCTGATAAAATTCAAAGCAGTTCAAAAGTTAAATTTGGTCTGAATTAAAACACTTATTTTGTATTTATCCGTATCTGTCTTGTTCAATACATTGAGAAGATAAGATATTAAGAGTTTAACTAGAAATAAAACTCTTCTTTCAGCTTCCATTGTCAATTTGTCGTTCTACAGTATATTCTTTTTCTAGTTAAATGTATTTATATTTTTATAATTAATAGTTTATTTTACCGGTTTTAGAAAAAAGTAAACATAAAGTTTTAGGTAAATTAGTTTCAACAATATTTTTTACTAAAATTATGTCATATATTTTATTATGATTATATTATTTTAAATAAAATGTGTATGCGATATAATTTTAACAAGTGAACATACAAATGAGATAATACGTTTCCTTTTTTTTCAAATTTAATCTCAAAATAAATTTATTTAATATATCAGGAATCTATGGGATTGTGGTATTATTTGTACAACACATCAAAAGTATTTTAAAGTTAAAAAAATTAAAATTCTTTTTTTATTGGAATTTGTTTAATATTTTAAAACAAAATTAATATTATGTGCAATTATTATTTATTTTTATTTTTATTAACTACTAATCAAACTTTTTATGTAAACTCTTCGTACAAATTAACATGATAATTAATATAATTATTTTATTAATGTAAAACTTACTTTTTACTCCCATCCCTTTTATTTTCATAAAATATCTGACAATAATATAATTATATTACATTAATTTTTATACTTGAGTTTGTATATCAATCACTATTAATCTATGAGTTTGAGTATTATATTAAGAATGCTTCATATTAAACTTGTTATATAATAATAAGTTATACCCATAATCTTCCATGAAAACCTTACAAAATAATCCAAGTCAATCCCATTTTACGGCATAACAAAGCTAAGGAAGTGAATCGAGAATACCACTATGCATATTAATACATCTCTTGATATTCATCCACAGGATTATAGACTGTATAGTTCGTTTAAATAATTGCAGTTTTTCAGTGTACTGTTGTTTAAACAATGCATTGTACTCAATGATAATGCATCATAAAGTAGAGTCTTCAGTTTCTAAAGCAAAGTACAATCCTGAAAAATCACGTGAAACCACAATTAACCTGCTTAGGGAATTCAGGTTTTCCAATTTTCCCATATCTTTAAAATCTATTTTCCCTTGCTTGTAGTACACCATTTAATTCACAATACATTGAATGGGAAGGCTCTTTAGCCTTTTACTTATTGTCTGATCATTCTTTTTTTTCTTTCTTTCTTTCTTTTCAACACTCAACTTGAAATCATTCATTGAATAATGGATACAATTCCTGATAGCTTGTTGAATATTTGATGATGATGATGATGGATCATCATCAAATATTCAACAAGCTATCAGGAATTGTATCCATTATTCAATGAATGGATCAGCAAGCTAACCTGTATGGCTGTATTCCACTTCAATGAGCCTAAATTTAAGTCAGCAATCTTATGCAAAAAGTAATTCACTTCTGGCCATTTTAAAAAAGCAGAGAAACTAAATTTCAAAGAGAAAGCTCCAGATTCAGAAAAAATTTTCTGAGCTAAATCTGAATATTCACCCTTCTTCTTATGTCTCTTTCCTGAAATATATGTTATGTAAATATCCTGTTTCTTTATTTTATTTTTTTTAAAAGAAGAAAAATTATCCACTTCAGAAATATTTATTTTAAAACTTAAAACTTACTTTTATTCACTTCATTGAACCCTGTTGTGATTGAGACTAACACAGACAAGAACCAACAAACAACAACCCATGCCAGTCAATTATTCAAAGCATGTTGCAGGAATAAATAATATATTCTGTACTATATCTTTGACTAAGCTGCAATGGCTTTTACTCCAAAATAAACCATAAAAAGTGCTTCTAGTTTGGGAACAAGGTAGATAACTAGATTGACTACTTGGCTTTCCTTCCAACTGGTTCTGGTAGGTTTCACTTCACTTCACTTCACTCTTTTTAACTTTTGAAATTGCAATGCTATAAACCATTAAAGATACAAGTTTTGACTCTCTTACAGCTTTTTTTATTCAGTGTCAAAATAAATAGAAAACTGCTTCTGGGTGTCATTATCAAGTCCAATAACACATTAACTTTCTTAAAAAATATTTATAGCATCAAGGATTCAATGCCTATTTTTGAAGCCTCGAATCCAAATTCAGATAAGCTATGAAAATTCTGTTGAGTTTCACCATTAACAAAGCAATGGCTTCCTATTTACAAATCACATGTTACTTTACCTCCATTAGTAATTCTTATATATATATATGTTACGTATATTTTAAATTGTTATTCAAATTTAAAAATAAAAAATTATAATTAGTATTAAATAATTTAGTAATTATATCTATTATTAAATTGCATAAAGCTATAAATAAAAATTTATGTGTAAAATTAAGTCAAAAAAAAATTTAAATACAGTGGGTCTCACTCTTTTTTAAAATGTATGCTTCTGCATTATTACACTGCCGTACTAATCATTAAATCTAAAATAACCATCTATAATAATATATAAAAAGTTTAGTGCTATGCATTTACACCAAAAATACGTTATTGAAGTAACTCAAAAATTGAACATAAATCTAATGCTATTGAAATATCTACGGACATCTCTTAAATTTGTCATATTATTATTTTACATCAAATTGAATATATATATATATATATATATATATCGAAAATAATTAACAGAATTTGGTATCATTTAATTTCGATGGAATTTATTTTAATTTTTGCAAAATTTCTTGAATACAATATTATTTTAAACGGTTTCCAATTATTTTAATAATTAAAAAAATAAGTAATGGGTAATTAACGACTCCAGTGGGCTGATTATTCTGAGGAAGCCTTAATATGACTTCCATGCTGTCCATCTGGTAGAGCAAGGTTGGAAAAATGGGCCTCTTACTTTCTGGGCTTGGGCCTGAATATACTTTTCTTTCGTTCTCTCCTTGTCACTCAAAATAAATAAAAAACAGGAAACAGAAATCTTAATTAGGGTTTAGCCGGCATCGAAGCCAGTAAGCTAAGCTTTACATTTACTTCTACAGGTTAGTTCTTCTCTGACATTTCAAGCGCACTAAATTTCACTGATACCTTTGTGGGCAAAGTAGTTTGTTGATTTATTTCTGATCGTTTCATATTATTGACAGTTCGTTTTGATGTGACCAAGGTTGGCACATTGGGTATATAGATGGCTGCAAGTTTGGCTTCTAAATGCTCTCATGGTATGTATTTCTTTAGCTTTAAGTGGGTTTTGTTTTGATTTGATTACGTGGTTGTAGTACACTTTTTTGCTTCCATTTCTATGAACTCTGCTTACTGTTTGAACAAGAGTACGCGTCTCAGTTTGGCGAATTTGAGTTCCTCCAGTTGGATCATCTGAATATGAATTCCATGGATTTGGGGCTCTTTCTACTTTAATTCATTTCAAATTGTTTACGTGAGTGTAGGTTCAAGAGGTTTCAGCTTAAATCCATGTACTATGGAAAAATAATAATGTCTTCAATTTGATGAATGAATGCACTTTTTTTAATCTCTAATGATTACTAGTTGAATATATCAGTAAATACCATTCAAAATTAGAGAGTTTCACTTTCTTTTTTTCTCACCATGTGATGTAAGGGTTAGACAATTTGCATATTTGAATGCATATTTTGGAACGTATCAAATGCATTTCCTCCTGGATCTGCATATGATGAGATATAATATCAAATTCTGTGCTTTAGCAGTAATTTTTTTCCTTATTGATTCATTGAGTTTTATCTGACATGTTTGGATGGCAACAAAACTAGTGGGACGTTCGCTTTTTGAAGGCCTTGGAAACAGCTTGTCTGGTTTATTGGACACATCTTATGGAATGTCATCCAGCAATCTTTTGTCTCAGGTGAGTGTTAACCTTATAGCTTAAGTTTTGATTGAATTTTAGATTTATTATCCACCGATGTTATAAAGTGAAATATCATATAGTTTATCACGTTAGATAGTTTGAGAAATAGTTTTCTTGTAATCTTGGTAAAATATACATAGAAATAGGACGAAAGAGGCTAACTGAGTGGTTTTCAAAAGGCTATATGTGAATCCTTATACTTTTTCAAACATTAAAGGGTTATAAGGACGTTTCTGAAAAAGGCCACCTTCCTCTCTGGACAGCACCGATAAATTTAGGCCTACTTGAGAAGAACAAAGACAACAGTATTTACTTTGATATCTAGCAGATCAAATTGTCTCAATTGATAGCGTGTCTGATCATCAGTTTGTAATGCGTTTGGATAAACTAGTCTTTTATGTTTTCCTTTGGATCCCTTGGCTGTTTGATTTGCATTTTTACAGCAGCAAAGGACTTTCATTCAGATGAGGACTGTTCTAAAAGTTGTGGACAATTCCGGAGCAAAAAAGGTGATGTGCATACAAGCTCTGGGAGGGAAGAAAGGGGCAAGATTGGGGGACAAGATTGTTGCATCAGTAAAGGAAGCTATGCCTAATGGTAAAGTAAAGAAAGGAAAGGTTGTGTATGGTGTGGTTGTTCGTGCAGCCATGCAAAAGGGCCGTGTAGATGGGAGTGAGGTCAAATTTGATGACAATGCTGTAGTACTAGTTGACAAGGCAGGTGAGCCAATTGGAACAAGAGTATTTGGACCCGTCCCACATGAGCTAAGGAAGAAAAAACATGTCAAGATCCTTACTTTGGCAGAACATATTGCCTGAGGTATGGATTTTGTGGTAATTATTGATATGGTCTTTAAGTTTTTGGTTCTTAACATTGTATTGAAGATAAGAGAAGTTTCTTAGAGTCGAAAAATGAAGTAAAGGATGTTGGTAAGATGTTGAAGATGGCAATTGGGACTATCTTGATGAGCTGAATTTGACAATATCAACTGCTAAGTCAATGGCTTTAGATGCAAAAGCTATCATTTTAACTTGTGAAAATAATGCTTCTCCTTTTTAACTTTTGGTTGTATTAGTACTTCAACTTGCTTATCCATAAACTCAGTTTTGTTTATTTGGGTATCTAATTTTTAATTGGGCGGCATGTTCGCTTAATATTATTTATATCGATCAACAATTAGTAGGATATAATTTAAGAATTTTTGTAGATAGTATTAGCCTTACATTTGTGACAGACGTTTTGACTTTGGAAGAACGAACATCGAGTAATTGTGCTGATCTACACCGTTTAATTGTGTAAGTTTTGTAGCAAATGCAGCTAAAAGTCAACGAGCTTCTTGGCAGCGAGGATGGTTTACGTGATCAATTTTCTCAAAGAAAATGATCACCTACTTGCATTAAAATAATGAAAACAAAGAAAGAATGATAATTACATTTTCATGTAATGTATGCATTCCGCTCAGCCAAGGGGCGACTATATGGCAAAAATAAATTAATTTATGAACAATAGGGTGAATGTAACAGGAGATGGGTACGATGACAGAATATGCAAGAATTGAATGCAAATTTATCATAGATTGCCTTGTACCCTCGAGAACAATAATAATTATTGGGTCTGTTACTGGTAGATAAACTCATATATCTAAACGACCTGTAGAGAAAATTACATATCTAAATATCTATACTGAACAATGTCAGGATGTTTCCTTTTCCAATTTCAACATATAAATTTCTGTTCTTTTTTCATATTGTTCACACTGCTTGGGTCTTGCCTGGCAATTGCCTCTTCTCCCAGAACTTCAGGTGTAGAGTTCTGTGCTCTAGCATCTTCTCAATTTCCTCGATCGGAAGTCCCTTTGTTTCTGGAACACAAATTAGTACAAAGAACAAGCCCATGATAGCAATAACACCAAATATCAGGAAGGTCCAGGATGTTCCAATTGCCTGAGTTAAAGATAGGAACGATTGAGCTACAACGAGGTTAGATATCCAGTTTGCAGTAGCAGCCATTCCTCCACAAACTCCTCGGAAACGTAAAGGATATATCTCGGAATTCACAGTCCATGGGACAATTCCCATTCCGGGAGAGAAAAATATGATGTATAGTGCCAGACCAATAAGCGCGAGCCATCCAAATTTGCTCGGGCATCCTCTTGTGTACCATTCCCTACTCTCATCATGGCAGAGATTCTTCACTGTTTTATTTGAGATCAAACATGCACCCGGAAAAAGCTGCAATATGTAAGCAATAAAATGATAAGAACAGATTAGGTATTATGGGCTTGTGTTGAATTAAAGAGAAAATGTGCTTTAACCTTATCGGCAGATGAAGCACAGAACCCGCAATCTGGAGATGAAGCCTTCAAACACTTCATACAATCCCATCTATCAGGAGTTGCAGCTGAATGATAGTCTGGACAAGTGTATTTTGCGAAGTGAGATGTTTCAACTGCGCTAACCACTGGTGAATCCGAAGTACTCACGTGAAAAACCGCTGTTAAAACCCCCAACGAAATTATAACGCCAGACAAACTAAAGACTACAAGCTTCTTCCTTCCAGTCCTATCTATTAAGTAAATGCCTGCAATGGAACCAAGAGCATTAAGGCCAGAGGTGACGAGAGAGAGGAGTAGTGCAGTTTGGTTGGATGCAAAACCAGCCAACTGAACAATGGTAGGGCTGTAATACATAACAGTATTTATGCCCACAAACTGCTGGAAAATCTGAAGGCCAACACCAGCAATAAGTCCTCTTCTCACCGTCTTGGTTTTCCATAGTTTGATAAAGTTTATCTTCTCAGATGATCCTTCTTCTTCAATTTCTTTCTCCACTGACTCTTTTAGATCATGAATTTCTGATTCAACCTCACCGGCAGGGTATATTTTCTTCAGTATGGCTTTCGCTTCTTCTTCTTTACCCTGTAATTTTACAGAACATAATTAGGAATTCTGTGAATTAAGCATGCACATAAACGCGTTAGTCTAAAATAAACAATGATAATAGGACCTTGCGGTATAGCCAACGTGGTGATTCTGGAAGAAGCAGCATTAGTATGAACTGCAACAAAGCTGGGATACTAGCAACTCCAAGCATCCAACGCCATGTCCCTGTTGCCTACACAAGATTACTTGCTTTAGATTACAGGGCTTATAGTCAACTAACTTACAAGTAATCCCATGTATGAAAGTTTGAACATCCATTTCCTTATTTGGATAGAAACAAGTCGAGTACTTGAGAGTGTTTAATAATATCTTCTCATTGTTTACCTCGGTGAACGCCAAGTTGATGAGGTAAGAGAGGAACTGGCCACCGGTTATAAGGAAACCATTGGTGCTAACAAGAGCACCTCTAATTTTTGCTGGAGAAGCTTCAGAGATGTAGAGAGGGGATGTCATTGATGCCATTCCCACACCAAGTCCAACAAAAACTCGTCCTACAATAAGAAGAGCTGGGTTTGGAGCAGCGGCCATGATCACAGCACCCATAAAAAACATTAGATCTGCAATCAGGATCACACTTCTCCTCCCATATCGGTCATTCATCCATCCTCCAATTGCAGCTCCAATGATTGCCCCTGCTAGAGCCGTGCTGACTATGGCTTCCTGTTTACATATAATTACCATTCATAATTATCATCTAACTGCTAGATCATTTTTACGAAAAAGTACGTTTTGTTAACTCTGTTGAGCTCCAGTGAACAACCTAAGTAACATTTTTCTTTTTTCAAATAAATATTGCCAATAGAACAATTACATGTTTAAGTTGTTCAAAATTAGGCTTTGTTGGAGAGTAAAAAATTTTAAATTAAAATAAAGACATTTCAAATAATTTGACAGCTAAAAAAAATTTAAATTTGAAATTTAAGATTTTTTTTCAACAGAAATTAAAACATCTTTTTTAATTATTCAAAAACTTTTCTTTGAAGGTAGTCAAATAATACAAAAAAAAAAAAAAAAAAAAAAAATTTAAAAAATTTTTAACATTCATTACAAAAATCCATTTGATTAGAAATAGTAAAAAGGTCAAACGAGGCACACTAAGATTTTGTGAATTAAATCAATTTTACATTAATATTTAATATACCCACAACAATAATAGTTGGAAGTCACTATACATAATACCAAACAAACCTTTCTTTAATCTATAAAATACAAGGTCACGAATAAATTGGAAAAAAACAAGAAGAAACAGAGGGTTATCAAGAAAGGATATTTAAACATCTTTCGGTGATTGGATTGGATATTTACAATTAAAACCAACAAAATCAGAAACATAACAGATTGGTATACAATCCGGATATCTCTTAATTCTAATAGTATTATTGGGCTAAAATAATGCCCAATATCTGCCTAAAAGTGTCCGAAGCCCGTAGTGTCCATAATCTAGCTTTCTTGGACATTGGAACATCCGCATGTTTTCATCTTATCCGACAAAAGAAAATGTTTGTCCTCTTATCCACAAAATATAAATGCCTTAGTTTTCAAATTTAATACTAAAATTTGAAGTCACGACGATGAAATGAATGGACTGGTGGAAGGCGAGAATTTATCACTTAACTCCCTTGAGATTTTATTATTTAAAAACATTTATTTTAAAAAACGCTACCTCCCCCAAAATTTACATTTTCTCAATCCCTCAACAAAATTATTTATATACTTTCAATAATATCAATGAATTTTGATAATGATATTTGATAAAATTTTAGGATAAATAAATAATTTTATTAAAGAATTTTAAGATAATGCAAATATTAAAAAAATAAATAATAATTTTTAAAAAAGATATTATTTAAATGATACAAACATAAACTTGAAGGGAGTTAGGTATAAATTCTTCTGAGGGCAAGACGGGTAACAGAAATAATAATAATAATTTAGTGGATAACTCTGCATGCTGTCCAAGTAACCACCACCTCAAAAAAAATAAGGACAGCAAACCAAGGCGAAGCCAGCGAAGAAGTCTAAATACGGGTGGATGTAACAGGAATTAACGAGAAGATTATTAAAGGAAGAAGGTAGAAGAAGACACTTTGTGTGTGTGTGTGTACACATACGTATTTGTGCATAAATCTACGTCACCTGTAACACAGTTTTCTTGTCAACGGAGGGGAAATCGTCTCGGATATAAAGTAGTGCACCCGATATCACCCCTGAAAAATCACAAAACCAGAATCCCGAGAAAATCAACCGAAAATTCAGTCACTTGGTCACATAGAGAAAGAGAAAAGAGGAAAAATTTTAATTAACTCTACCTGTGTCGTATCCGAATAGAAGTCCTCCAATTCCAGCTGAGAAAGCAAGGCGAAGAACGTAAGGATTTTTCCATGCGAGAGAGTAACACTCTCGAAACGCCGTCGCATCAGTGTCTGCATGCATTCCTCCCTCCATTTTCAGAAATGTTGGTTGCCTTGGTTCTAGAAGTAACTACAAGATGATGAACAGAAGATTTCCATAAATGTTTGGACTGTTTTGAATGTATTTCCAGGAAAATGTCTTGGAAACCAAGAAAGAAAATGAAGTATATGATGAGATAAGTTCCAACAGAACGCAAGGCAATTATTTATACAGTTGGAGTTGGGATTTTGATTGATCTCCGGCCAAAGTCAAAAAGTCTATCAACTTTGTCGTCTGTTACACATCACATGTTTTTACTAGCACATTGGGTTGTTTGGCATCATAAAGCGCGTGGATGCACGTCCAATGGAATGAGTAGTCATATTAATTATCAATTAATTAACGAGTAATGCTTAATTGATTATGTATCACGTGTTTTAGAACGAATCCTTCAATCAAACGGAGAGACGTGTTATTGAAATAATTTAACTAATAAGATGGTATATGAATTTTATTATTTTATATTTTTTTAGAAGATACCACGCACTTCGATGTGTTTACTTAAAAT
Source organism: Trichilia hirta (assembly GCA_035221805.1). Lineage (NCBI taxonomy): Eukaryota > Viridiplantae > Streptophyta > Magnoliopsida > Sapindales > Meliaceae > Trichilia > Trichilia hirta. Next base: position 2,109,527 of record JAWDEX010000006.1, on the reverse strand, counting down.
TTACGTTTATGAATCCCGCGCACAAAAAAAATAAAATAAAATAAAATCAGATCAGATCAGAAACTTAATTCTGACAAATATATAACGTCCCACAGAATCTTATAAAAAAATGAAGAATCATAATAATTCTGAACAATAAAAATAAATAAATAAACAATAGGATAATGATAATTTTTTTTTTTTTGAAGTGAAGGATAATAATAATTTAATTCCTAAATTTTACTGAAATAATAAATTAGTGTTGGAGTGTAACAATTAATTTCCATTATTAAAATTATAAAAAAAAACATTTCAAATTAGATTTTGAAATAATCTCTGCAAGGACTTGAAACAACAACTAAAATTGGGATCAGTTTGTTGTAAATAATTAAAATATTTTTTAATTTTTTAATTAAAACTGGGGATTGAATTGTTATTATCCCGACAAACAACAATAAAATACAAATTTTTGTAAGAAATTTAATCTATACAAAAAAATTAAAATTTTATTATATATTTTATTTACATAAAAATATAAATTATATAAAATACTATTACATTTTATATTTATATACAAACTTTTAATTTAATCCTAAATTTTTGATTCTAATTAGAGTAACTTAGTTATAAATAATAAAATAATGTAATAAATGTTGAATATATGTAATAAAATTTAGATCATTTAAAAATTAAAAATATAAACTTATATACAAAGTTTAATTATATAAATTAATGTTATAATATTATATTTGTAAAATGTGATATAATAATATAATATTATTATGTTATTTTGTAGAATAAATTTATATAATTATTTTTTCATAACTAATAAATATTAATGTTCGTTAGATCTTCAAAGATATCCAAATCAAGTGGTTTTCTACTTTTTCTAATGCAATCACATAATTCGTGTGAGAAGATATCCAAAATAATACAATAAATTCGATCACATCAATTCCTAACCAAAAAAACTTTATAATTAAATAATAACATTAAAATTAAAAAATCTTTAATCTTATTTTTATTAAAAAATCATAATGGTGTTTCAAAAGACTTGGGGTAAGTTTGGTTGGAGAGAATCTTATATTATTACATTTGATAATAAGATTACATCTAAAAACATGAGATCGTTAAATTAATGAGAATATTTTATTAACATATTTAGTTGGTATTATTTTTTATAATATGACTGCATTTAATTGATAGCAATATAATATTATTCATATTGATATTTTATAAAATTTCAATGAAACAGCTAGTAATGTTTAATTCAGAGCACTAATTAATGTTTATTTGTTAATAGAATTAAATGTTAATTTTTGACTTTACATCTTCGCCGTTAAATTTATGTAATCTAATAAAGAAAATTTTTTATCTAAATTGAAGGTCAAATTTTAATTCATAAATTATTTGATATATTAATTAATATGATAATTTATTAATTTTATATTATTTAAAATATATTTTGAATTAATTTTATATTATTAATTTAAGGGCAATAAGTTCTAAATTTTTGATAATATTATTTAAAATTTAAGATAATTTCGAAGATACACAAATTCTTAAAAGGAAGATGGTAATAAAATTGCTTTTCTTATGCCTATTATTATTACTCAAAATAATAATACCATAACAGATTGCTTAAAATAAGGCCAAATTCAGATATTTAGATTAGTGGTAAAAATATTTTTATTTTTACTAATTACGTAATACAACACCATTGACTAATATAAATATAAAATTAATAGAATATAAATAATGTGAATTATATATTAATTAATATTATTTTGACCTAAATTTATATACAAAAATTCATCTGAATTTTTATATTATATTAATAATATACTATTATTTATATTATATTAAAATAATATTTTCAATATCATTTTAATATAATATTTTGTAATATTAATTATCTCTTATGTTGAAAATTATGAATAAAAAATAATTAATGTGAATAAATAGAAAAGATTGATTCATTAACTAGATATTTATATTGCAAGATAGTGCGTGCCTATTAATTAATGAAAATATCAATCGATTCTCTAAATGAATTATGCAATAATTTTTGACTCTATCACCAATTGATTCTTCCATATTTATTCATGGTATAAATAAAAAATTAAAAGGAAAATTATAACAATAAAGAAAAGAAATAAGCATATAATCTCTTTGAATCCTTAATTATCGCCAGCATCTAAACTTAATGGTCAATAAAAATAATTTAAAAAAAAAACACACAAGTGAATAGCATCGAAACCGAAATTATTCACTTGTTGATCGGATTTTTTTTTATAATATCAATAACCACCATGATTAGTCCACTTTGGAGTTAAAAAGATTATGCCCTAAACAATAATTCTATTACAAATTCAATGTTTGTGTACTTTAACTTTTAGTCAATAATATAAAAAAAATATTTTTTATTAAGATGACATTAAGTGATTTGTACGTACATTTTTAAATTATTTTTTTAAGAATTTATATATATCATGCAGCTATTATTAATTTATTATTCTACTTTAAAATATATAGCCCACAACATCACTCCACGTTTGCTTGAGGGATAAGATAATAAATTTCATTAACAAATTAATTAGGATTCAATGTATTTATTTAATATTTTTTGGTTAAATGAATGCAAATGGACAAAATTAGATTCTAAAAAAAAAAAATTTAATACTGTAATTTATTTATTTTGTATTTTGAATATAAATATTTAAGCTACTTATATTTTTAAATAAATGTAATAAATTTAAATATTAAGTTATTTGTTTTTTATTAAATATTTGAATATAAATTTTAAGTTACTTTTTTTAATCCAAAATATGATATTTTGACATATTTATTCTTGTACACTCATATCTATATATTAAAAATTATATAAATAAGTTATTATATATTTACAAGTATTTTTCACAATATAGTCTATATAAAAAGTATTAATATAATAAATTTTAATTTTTTTATAATTTTAGTGACATATCAAATTAATTTATTATAAGAAACAACAATAATATTAATTTGAGTTATATTAAATTAATTAATTTTAATAATTGATAATAATAATAATAATTTAAATATGATTTTTTCACTATCTAATAAGACCAAACTATTTTTTTTTTTTTTTAGATAGACAACTCTCAGATAAACCTAATCATCACTATGAATTTAAATAAAATTAAATAACTATTAATAGAAAAAATTTAAATTAAACTAAACTAAAATACGTACGACATGTAATATGAGAAGAGAGATAACAGGAAAATTATTTTTAAATATTAAATACGATTAACACAATAAGGGTATTTTGAAAAATAAATAATAACTTTATTCAGACGTTATTAATTTACACTTAAATTTAGAATTTTAACTTAATTAATTTTAGATAATTTCATCAAAATTTGGATTTAAGTTAATAAATCAAATAATTTTTAAACATTTGAAGTTGATATTTAGACTTTAGATTAAAAAAACAAAAAAAGAGTCACCCAGTTGAGAAAATCTTGCATAATCTTGCCTAATAATTAAATTTTTAAATAAGACTCTTTCTTTCAAAATTAAACTCTTAATAAGACAAGTCAACTTTGCCAGCAATGAATATTTATAATGGTAATTAATTAATTAATTAATTAATGTAATTAGAGGGTGAGAAAGGTTATGTATAGTATACGATTGAAGGTTATTGTAACTTAATTTATTTTATTTTTTTAAATTAATTAATTAAGAAGAGATGAGATCATGTTAAGACTTTATATATGTAATTAATTAATTAGGTGACAATGACAATTGGCAAAGTATGTAGAGTTTATAATGAGCAGTACTGAAAAGTCTTTCTTGTTTTCTTTCATTTTAAATGAAGAGATGAGTAATATTTTCAAAAGTATACTGTACACAGTGACTTTTAATAATAGAAATAAATATAAATTAATTAATTGATAGACCGTCAACTTATATTTCACACTTAATTAAATAGAATAAGGATAGAGAGAGTTTGACCGACTTTCCGCACTCAATTCAGACACGCTAGTAGTGTTGAAAGATTAATTTAATATTATTTTATTTTTTTAATAATTAAGATAAATTATTTTATTTTAATTTGTTTCTTACTCCAAATAAATATAATTATGATAGTTATTACAATTTTAGATTGTATGTATTAAGAAATTTAGTTATTATTAAACGCTTTAACTTGTAACATGATTAAGTATATGCATTGTTTTTCAGAATAATTTTAATCATAAGTTGTCTTCCACATGTCGTCGCCACTAATTAATTATAAAAATTCAATATATATATTCAGGTATTATTAATTAGCATCAATCTGTACATGAATCAGGCTGAAAAGCAAGCATGTGAGTAAGAGAAAACTTGATTGTTTTAAAAAAAAACAATTGAAAATTTCAAATTTTGACCAGTAAAATTGTAACAAGTATTTGGTCTGACTGGCAGTTCAGTTACAGATTTTTCTACCCAAATTGAGTGAGAGGAATGGACTCGAGGAGTTTGAGTTTGAGTTTATCCCCACTTGCTTGTGGACATCTTTATTCTTAACGTTTTATAATTTATAATTTGAGGGTACTGTACATATTCTACACCGTAACCTTGCCACTTAATTACACATGGACCATATGTCTTGTAGTGGCAGATATCCTCTTCCTAACATGCAACAGCTCATGTCCAATGAATCTGAATGAACCCATGTTCATCAGTTCCATTGTATACCTACTTGTTCCTTGTCTGCATAATGAACTAATTAGAAAAATTGTATTTTATAATTTAATGTCTCATAACATGAACCCTAAAATAAAGATAATACTAAGATTAATTCTTCAAATCATGGATAATTGCATTTATATGTCATTGTGAAAGATATAGTAGGTATTATTTCGTTTGGGATTTTTGAACATTTAGTACATGGAAGATAGCAAAAGTTAGATTCCATATTTTCCTTCAAAAAAAATTTCCTGGAAAGTTTCAATCTGAATTCCTTTACAGAAAGAGAAGTAGGAAAAAATGTCTTTCTCTTTGGCCTACCAATTCGCATGCTTTGAAAAAATTGAAATAAGCTTTTCCAATAGGACAAGTCCTAATAGATAATGAAAATGAAAATTCAAAAATAATTCATGTTCACTTTTCTTATTTTAGAAAAGATTAAAAGTAAATCATATTAGGTTCATTTTCAGTCGCAAACAAATTTGAATTGCCCATTTTTGAAGATTGTAATTAAGAATCAATATAATCAGGAAGAACTTCTATTAATAAATGCTTCTTATAAATTAAGTGCTTCTATAGGAACTACTTCTACATATTCACATACAATATTATTACTCTTTATAAAGAATTTCAATATAACTATCAATTGATTATCTGAATTTGATTAGGGTTAAGTCTTATTATAAATTAGGGTTCTTCATTTAAGAGTATTGTTGTGTGTAAATTTGCAAGTGTATGAAATCGAAAAAAGTAATATAGTGATAAAAAAGATGTCGATCCCTCAAGAACTAACTAACTATTGACTAATAGAAATATCCTAATTCTAAATTAATTAATTAACTAAAATTTATACGGTGAATAATGAAGAAATTAACTAAAATTAAATTACAAAAAAAAATTGATAAAATACTAAGTCTTCGAATGTACGATAAAGCAGAATAACACTAAGATATCTAATTCACCTAATCAATCCAATTCTAATTTCTAATTGTGAAACAAGTTATTTATTATTCTTATTTTAACCTATCTGACTCTGTCCCTCAAGTTGAATTTAAGTATTTATGAGCATATTAAGAGCAATAATATTTTGTATACATACCGCAAAAATCACATTAGCACATCTTTATTTTTTGATCAAGTTATGGTATATATCATAGGACTAATTACATACATCATCTCTCGAGTTCACATATAATAATAAATTATTCAACTATTGGCCAGATAATTGAAAGCATTAAACATAATGATATATATTCAATTAAGGATGATAAATTTATAAAAATATAAACTCAAGAATTGAAATTTTTATGACTAGGCTACATCGTAGCCTTAGCAAAAGAAATTAGTTCACAATAAAAGAATGAAACATCTTAGCATTAATTATGGTGTTCAACATAATTAAGCAAATAAAGAAATTGAAAGAAAAAGAAAAGAAAAGAAAAGAAGAACTCCAATTCTTAGGCTTCAATCCTTAGTTGCTCGAGTCTCCTTGCTATGGCTGCTACTCCGATTACTCTTTTCCCTACCTCTCGGTGTAAAAGATCTCTCTAAGGATGTTCAAGACGTCTTATGGTTCGAACCAAGTCTTTTTATAGTTTTTCTCCTTTGAAACAAATTCAAAATTGATAAGAAAAACCAAAGAAGCACGTCGAGTGCTAGGGCGTTGTCACTATGGCGCTGTGGTGCTTTACTCTCAGTTAAACCATACTAATTTCTAGCAAGGATAGCGCTGGGGCGCCGTGCTCCCTGTACATGATGAAGACTCAAGCTTCGAATCTTTCTTTGATTTTTTATAGCAGTAGTTCTATTTTGTAATCTATTTTAATCCTTCAAACGACTTCAAATGCAAATAATTTCTTCATGAAAGTTTTTTGTCTTTTAAGTCAGCTTTCTAATATAACTTGAATCACTCAATTCCAATATTTACACCCCAAGTTATAATTAAATCTTCAGACACTATACAAAATTGATCAACATTTACCAACTAAGATAATATTTGAAAATTTATCCCTGAATCACAAAAACGGCAAATACACATTAGATTTATTCAAAAATACTCAAAATCTAATAAAATCTAAGTCAATAACAATTAATAAAAATTGATTCATCACACATGCAATACAAGCATGGCTGCAAAAGGCAAGAAACAAGCAAGTATTCTTCTTTACTTTTGATGAGCTTTTTTCATGCCATTTATCATAAAGCAGAAGAAGATATTGAGGACCATAATTTAATTTGTACTATCTGTCTATCTACCTATATGGGCAGATGGCTGTTTATTCTACCTCTTATTTTATTTAATTTATTCCTATACATTTATCCATTCTTTTCATTTCTTTCTCTCATCCTAGTCTTTTGCCTTTATTCTTTTAGTCTACGCCCCTTTTTTTCCATCTTAGTGATAGTAGCTTTTCTACTCAAATTGTATAAATCAATCCCTAATCCTTATCACAATATTCATAGTTTACGTTACCAAATTTGTTACTATAATTAAATTTAGTTTCAATTAATATATTCAAATTTAAAGAGTTGTGATTTTATATTAAAACTTAATTTTCGTTTTTAATTTCAATGATCAATTTAATTTGAAGGAGAATACGGTTAAATCGTCATGATACGTGCTATATCCGTTGAGGGTAAGAATTATAATTTTTTATTCATAATTGATGTAGAATAAAATTACAAATTGCCAAATATATGTGAACCAGTAATTAGTAAATAATAATTGTTAAGTAAAAATTAACATGTCATCACATATTTTAATATATTAATCATTATTCTTTCACTTTCTCTTTTTTCTCCAACTTCCACACTCTTTACCTTCCAACGTTTTCTTGGATTCGAGATGATTCTCAATCTTATGTGGTCATTGTCAAAACTCAAAGGGGAAGGGATCATTTTCTTTTCTTTTCTTTTCTTTTTGGTTCTGCTTTCTTTATGCTTACTTTTCCTCCTTTGCTTTTGCTAAAGCCGGGATGATTGATTATCCCCTTTGAATAATCAACCTCTTTTTCATCCTACCTTTAAAAAATAGTCGATACTAGAACTAAATTCTTTGTACTAATAATTGTTAATAATGCAATAAAATTCATAATTTTAGGATTGTTTGAGCATAAGTTGAAGTTAACCGACTCTCGGTTGGTGGGTATTTTATCGTAGACTCAAAATTTAAACTCTTGAATGGGTTACACATATTTTCACAATATATGAGTGAAATTTTCTCCTCATTAAAAGAAAAAGAAAAAAAAGATTTATTGTACAAATTTAGGTATCAAATATTCTCTATTGGTGACATGATGATATTAAATTTATTAATATTAAATACATATTTTTCATATAATTCTTTTATACAAATTAACATGATAATTGATATAATATAGTTATATTATTATCATATAATTAAAAATATAGAATATGATAGGAGTACAACTTTACTACATTATTTGTATAATTACGTTGTATATATAATATTATTTTATAAACTTATTAAAAATAAATAATATAACTTTCTGAGAGACACACCATCAATAAATATTTGAAGCTAAAGAAATAATAACATATTGACACTATAATTTAAGGCTTGATTAGAAAACATATAATATATTATTGCCCCAATTGACAAAAAATAAAATAAAATTCAGTTGTGTCTCTCACATTGAAATTAATTTCATCATGTTTTTTTATAATTTGACTTGCACAAGTCATCAAATGCATTATATTATATATACGTAATTTGAACTTTGATTCCATCAAATAAATTATTTAAATGAAAAGTAGTTTCTCTTTTTTGTTTTATTAAAAAAGACGGAATAATTGGGCCAGTATTCTCCGTCATTTAAATTTACAAAAATTGGGCCTAAAGGTAACCCCATTCATCCAATAGGATCCAGTTAGCGTTTTTATTGGTGTAATTGATAGAGCCAGCTTCAATCGGATGCAACCAATTCATTATAAATATCGTCTTGATTTATTAAGGGGCAAAACAAATGCTTATGCACTATAGTATTTATGCATTTTAATATTTTTAACCTATTAATTTAATTACCGAAGCAATTGAACGAATTCATGCATTAAACCAATTAATTGTTACCAATACCTATAAATTTGTGATAACAAATCAACATCTACAATTAGGTTTATATTTAAAATAGTAAGTGATTTTGTATTATCGGGTTAGAAATTTTGATTCGGAGTGTTAAGAAAAATGCTTATGTATTGTATTATTTATGCATTTAAATTCATTTTTTAGCATCTTTTGAAAAATACTTATCATAATATTTAACGTTACCCATATTAAATTTGATAATTATTTTAAAAATAAATATCGAACACATATGAATAAGTAATTATATTTTGTTAAATTTAATACTTACAAATATAATAACACTTAGCAATTCAAAACCAAACCCTTGTTTATAAGATTGAGTAAAAAGTGCCTTTTAATTAAATTCCCTTAAATTAACTTATATCATTTGTTGATGCTAAAATTTGTACCAATTAAAAATAAAAAAATTTAATAATTAATGACTTGTTGATATGTTCCAAAGAACAAATTTTCAGTGCTATATCGATTTAATTTGACAGAACACGATTAAGAATAGCAAAGCTCAATAAAACACACATAACTTAGCACAGAAAAGTAAGTAATAGAAAATAAATAAACATATAATTTACGTAGTTTGGCCTTCGACTTATGTCCATGAAGAAAGTTGATTGATGTTTACCTATTGTAAAGATAATCGTAAGGGTTATAATAGTCTAAGTTGAGGAAAGAAAATTTACGCTCAAGTCAAAAAAATTTCACTAAGCTGTTTCAAGACTGCATTTTCAGTATCATCCGTGTTTAAACTCAAATGTGAAAAGATTACAAGATCATCGTAACTCAAATTACGACTGATCCCCATGTGATCAGCTCTTCTAAAAGATATCAGAAACTTTATTGAGATGATCTTTAGACATTAGTATGCAGCTTGTGTTGACCCTCGTATTTGATATTAATAGCATTCGCACAAAGCGGAGATATGCTTTAGGATGTCGTTAACACATTGTTGTATATCTGTTCTTAACTATTAAATAGGTATTGTCGCTGAATCCAACTTTGTTATACACTTTAAGTTAGTGGCATTTTTCTTTATCTTCACCGATCTTAACAGGAAGCACCTGCATTGCTATTTAGTTTTAATTGCCCTTGTGCTTAGCACTGTAAATACTTATTGTTGCTCTCCCAACAACTTGAAATTTTTCAAAATCGTTTGTCATGCCCGTGCCAAACTGTTGGTGCTAAAATCTACATCGCCTAAAACTAGAGAACTTGATAATTAATGAGTTTTGAGGAGAGTTGCCAATGTGATTTAAAGTACAAATTTTTAATGTCACGTTGGTCGGATTTGAGAGAGTACAACTAAGAATAGCAGAGCTCAATAGAAAGTACATTTAGCACTATCAAATCCACATATGGCTCGGCCTTCAGTCTACCTCCACGAGAGAAAGTTGAGTAATGTTTCTTATAAGAGTCACAATAGTCTGGGTTAGGTTAAGGAAAGAAAATCTAAACTTAGATCAGGAAAGTTTATACTAAGATTTCCACAAGAGAAAATTGAATAATATTTCACTATTGTAAAGATAATTATGAGAGTTACAATAGGCTAGGCTAAGGAAAGAAAATCTAAACTTAGGTCAGTAAAGTTTAGTAATACTTTATTTTTATATAAGCTTTTTCTCTCAAATTCTTCTTCTCGTTCATTTTTCCTCCTCTGCCATGACTCACTGCTTTTTATAAAGTAAAGAATCGACCTTTAATGTAGTTCACTCTTATCCAAACCCTCTTCTTTTGAAAATGTTAAGTTTATTATCCATGTTTAAACTCAAATATTAAAAGATTACATGAACATCATCTTAAACTCAAACTAATTAAGACTAATTTCTACTTTTAAATTGTTGTATTTATCTTAACTTCTCTAATGTAGTCTTGCCATGTGGCATGCTTTTCTTAGTTCTAAATGATGTGTCAATTTTATAGCACAACATCACTAAAGATTTTTATAGTACATTTGGAATTGTTGTGTTTTTTATTTAATTTTTTAGAATATGATAATTAAAATATTTAATAAACATTAACACTTCCTATAAATTTGATTTATGAAAATTGATGCATTAGAGTTATATTATTGTTATATATTATGCATGCTCTTTTTACAATAGAATGATAAAACATATGACTCATACTATAATATAGACATATCAATTTATATAAAAGTAATTTGAAAAATTAAGTCTACCTTAATTTATAACAAATAATTCCATATTTGACTTTGCTAAAATAAAAATAAATAAATAGCCCAAGCAGCTGCATGATACTAAACGAGTTCTTAATTAAAAATTTAAAACTTAAAAATCACAATTTAGTTTAAGTATTAACAACCAATTAATCCCAAGTTGTCCGGGTCATTATCAATCCTATACTTAAGGATCACCCTTATTTCTGCAAACCCTTATAATTTAAGCAATTCAAATCAACAAACTCTGTTACTACTGTATGAACAAAATTCGAATATCCCGTCTTCTCCATTAATGGCTACCAAACCGTAATTCAAAATCACCTTAAAATCCATTCTCCATCTCCAATCTCAAACTTTTCTTCTCCCAAGTACATACCATGGCCAAAACTTCCACCTCTTTCATCTTCTCCCATGGTTTATAACCACCACCATGGAAACAGAACTTCGCAAGCTCAAGAAAGTTTCCTCACTGCAAATAAGCAGAAACTCGCGAGACAGCTACGACACAGAGTATGATCCGAATCTGAGATACACAAGCTTGAAGGATATCATCATCAACTCACCACCCACAAGGCATTCAAGCAATCTTGAAGGAAACTATGATTTGGATTCTTCCGATATCCCTATTCGAAATCGTCTGGTGAAACGAGCAGCTTCAGCTTACGTTCAATCAGCAGCGATTATGGTAACAAGAAACCAGAATTATTTTGCTAGTATTTGGGGAAGAATAAAGAGTCGGACTGAGATTACAGCTTCTCGTTGGAATTTTTACGTAAGAAATCCTCTGCATGCATGTTTTAATCCCATTTACAGGTTTCTTGCTTCAACAGTTGGGTTTCTGTGGAATAGCGTCACTCGCATATCTTGAAAATATATATATATATATATATCGTCTTTTTGATTTCATCTGCTGTTGATGTTTTGTTGTTTCTCATTTTTGGATTATGTTCTAATCGAAATCCATGTACGAGAACATGTTGTAAATTAATAATGTGTTAAGTTGTAAAGGATATTATATCTTATTATTAATCTATATTAATTATGTGTTGATTGTAGAAAAATTAGGAACAATCTATATTGTTTATTGCATAACTTCTTATACAACGCCTCGAAACGTTATTGATTTTTTTCTTCTGCAAGATTAAAAAATTTTATTAGTTTGAATATGTTACTATTCTAATTTTTTCTATTGGATCTGACAATTGTAGCTACATTGCTTTGATGTTTATATTTGATATAAAGTGATAACGATAACTTTAATTCACAGGAATTAGAATTGGAAAATATCATATACTCAATCGATAGGTCCTTATCGACATTTTAGATTCATTGAAATCTATTTGTTATGTACGCTCAAATTTTAGGACCCCATATATTTCATCCATACATTTCATGGATATTATGATGAACTCGGCCAATATATAGAGTTGTCTAGTTGACAAAGTGACCTGGTAATGAAGATTTTGTAATAAAAATCTGTCTTAAAAAAAAAATAATGTTTCTAAAACATATAATTAAGAAAAAACAAAAAGCAAAAAAAGACTAGCTATGGGTAGAAAAGATAGATAGTATAGTAATTAAGCTGAATTCTTAATTCTAATTAGGAATCAATTTTTTATTAATTAAGCGTCATAACGATTACTTACAAGTTTATTATATGTGTGTTTTTATATTCTATTTACAATATTTTCATGCTTGCCGATTGACCCTTTCTGGGTTTCTGTAGATTAACTTTTTAAGGAAGAAATTTTTAACAAAAAATTTATAATTTTATAAATTTTTATAAGTTTTCAAAAGATAGACCTCAAAAAAATTGGTTCCTACATAAATTTTTTGTGGAGTAACTTTACTTTAATATATGCATAGGAAGTTTAATTACTCGATCTTCGCATAGTTATGTATATTTATGCCTTCTTATTTGTTATTAAAAACGCTTTGCTTCATGAAATTATTGTCATTTCCTGGTCTCTACTTTTACATGAAAATTTTGTTTCTCTTAGGCTTTCAACCAAATAATTTTTTTTTATTATATTGAATTATTAATTACCATTTATTTATTTTCTGTATATATGCATGCATCTCTTTCATTAAACAAGGAACAATGTATATGATGTGAGGATGAGTTACTAGACAGGACAAGGGGAAAGGAAAAAGAATACCTAACCACAAACCAGCAAGTAATCAACCTCCCTTGTCCTGAAGACCGAAGGGTAAAATTGTAAAACCGAACTGAGAATTGTATGATATTTGACCATTAAAAAAAAAAAAAAGAAACAATAGTACAAAAATGAATTGGTAACGGAAGTTGGCATAATTTTCAATCGTCACCTGTCCCCTAAAAGTGAGATCTCTGTTCTGTGATCTCTCCTACCTACGCTACTCATTACCCCTGTAAGGAAAGCGATGAACTGACCGTCAAACGACGGCGTTTCAGTCGTTCATTGTCGGCTTGTCGGTTTTCGTTTACCAGATTCAATTCGTTCTCAGTCTCAGCAACACCAACGCAATACAAAAAACTAGAATACTTTCTTTTCTTCGCCAGCCACTTCCAAAGCGCAACGTACAAAGAAAGAGATTGAGAGAGAAATTCACGCGATGGCAATTAAAGAAGCCCAGCAAAGCTTGCTTCATTTCATGTCATGGCAACCCTTGTCTTTGATCCAAGGCTTGAGAGTACTTTGTCTGTGACACGATAACAGTCCTTTTCGGTTGGCATTTGTTTTTTGCTTGAATTGTGTCCTACACCACAAGAGTTCACACTTCCTGTAAAAAAATGGGTCCCACTCATTGGTTCAACGGTTCAACAAACTTTATTTGACTGACGCGTGCGAAGAAAAATGAGAGGATTTTGCACAGATCCATACAACTTACGGGGAAATTAATGCATTGCATGGAGATAAATAAAATAACGAATGGATCGTTTCATGATACGAACAGCTTTATAAGCTTTATTGCATCATTCATTTTTTATTTCAAAATTATATTTTTATATAGATATACACTTTATATGCCACTTAAAACTTTGTCATACAATAATATCAAACTATATTTTAATGATACATAATTTAGCAATTAATATAATCACGTAGTAATTTTGTCCATGAAATTAAATGTTGGTAATTAATTAAATAATAAGTTACAGATAGAGTAGAGATCATCCTTCTGTTTCAGACCAGTTGCAGTTGCAGGCGTTTCTTCCTCTCTTATTTTCTTAGTTTGAAACTTTGTAAGAGTGTTTAATAAGTCATTTTGCTTCAGGCACGTTAAAGAAGGAGATCAGAGAAAGTCAGTTAGGCATGCTGTTGCCTGTGTTTCTGATTCTGATTTCTAAATATAGAGAAGAAGAGGGAGGATCATAATGACAAGGAAGATCAGATATATATACATACATACATAGATATATAAATATATAAGAAGAGGGACTGTGACCCTATCTCCGAATCCGTACAGTTGGAAGTAATCAATAAAGCAGATAGGTCTAATGGTTTCGTCAGAGTTTGTCTCTGTTCTCTTCTCCTCTCTCTTTTTCCCCATCCTTTTCTTTTGTTTTTGGTTTTCCCAGACTAGACTACAGCAGAGATTTTCAAAACCCTAGGAACCTTTGTTTGCTTCATTCGAAAATCCAAGCAATGGTTTGTTCTTTAGTATTTGACCTATTTCATTTCACACACTTTCTTTCCATCCATTAACAACATGCAAAGACTCCAGTCAATGACAATTCCTTTCTTTCCCTTTAAACACACTAACACATGAAAACAAAAGAAAAAGAAAGAAAGACGTTGGTGGTTATTAAAACAAGTACACGACTTCAAATGGATGGATCAGTAAAAGGAATTATTAGTGATCATTACTCATCACATTTGAAAAAATACAATATTTTAAAAATAAATATTACAAAATTTCTAAGTTTATAAGATTACGTAATTAAAAAATAACTATTACTCAATATCTAAGTTATGGCTATAAAATTTGATATTACAATATTTTTCCTGAGTATCAAGTTAGATAATTTGTACTAATATAAGTTAGCTATTAATTTTGGTGTTGACTTGTTTTATATTTCGAATGTAAGTACCATTATTGCATGTTTTGTATTCTAAAAATAATGTAGAATATATGACCTTAATTTATTTAGCTTAGCAGTAACTCTACTTTTATAATGATAAATTAATTTCAGAGATTATATTATATAATTATCAAAAGAAAAATTGTTATATAATTAAATTATGTAGTGTAATATATATGAAAAAAATAATAAAATGTATTAAAATAATATTAACTTTTTTTATAAATACGTTCTTATCAATAGTATTTATTGGATAGGATAAAAGTTCCGACATTGACATTAGGGTTGAATATAGAAGTAAATTCTCTTAATTTGGTTTATATTATTATTGTTGAGAAAATTGACAAAAAAAGTCAGAGAACTTTACATTTATTTCATCTTAAAATGAAGGTTCATATTATTAGTCTCATATAAGATTTTAAAAAGATGGCATCAAAATACCACCACAGAAAAGAAAATATAGAAATATAAAGAAGCTGTACATTCAGTTATTTTTTAATATATAGGTGAATGGCATACACGTGATTTTAGTTATAAATATACCCACAGAAAAAACCTGCACTCACCACCTCGACCAAATAGCTAAAGTTTCCCAAAATCTCCATAATTCAATTTCCTCTTCCTCTTTCACCGAATTCATTTCCCTTATTTCTCCAGCATCAAAACCCAAATGGCCAACACCATCACAATCAACAGCGAGGCTTCGTCATCATCAGGCACGATGAAGCTTGAGAAAACTTATGAGATGGTGACTCAGATTGCTTCCAGCAATGCTGTCGTTTTGTTTAGTATCAGCGGATGCTGTATGTGCACCGTGGCCAAGCATCTCCTATTCGGACTTGGCGTTGGCCCTGCTGTCATTGAGCTCGACCACCACGCTGCCGGAGCCAACATTGAAGCTGTCCTCTTCCAGCTTGCATCCAACGACCAGCATCAGCCTGTCCCGGCTGTCTTCGTTGGTGGTAAGTTCCTCGGAGGGATTGAGACTCTCATGGCTTGCCATATCAATGGCACCTTGGTTCCTCTGCTCAAAGACGCCGGTGCTCTTTGGCTTTGAATCCTTCCATCTGTTCAGAACTTAACCCTATTCTCATTTACTCGCTTTATAGTTTTATATGTTATGATCACAGTAGTGGCTAATATTGTATAGAAAAAAGGACTATCCATTAATCATTATGCAATATATGTTTGATCTTAATTTACAGAGAAGTACTTCCTACTTGTAATTTCAAAAAAATTAATGTATCCTCTGTCTGCGTTTCTCTTTCTGCCTATTGTTCATTGATTCTTTGGTTTAAATATTAGTTTGCACTTAAAAGTACGGTGAGTTTTGGATCATATCAGCCGGAAAATATGGCGGTGTATTTTTGCCGGCAGTTAATGATAAGGATGACGAAACTGTTAGTGTTCAGTGTTCACAGAGATCATATGGAGACTAGTTGGCCTGAGAAAGAAAAATATAGAGACGTCATAGCCCGTACGGTAAATAACGGCATCTTTTCAAGGGAGAAATGTATAAAAAAACTATATATTTTATAATTTACTATTGTGCAATAATTAATTAATATCGGTTCATATTAATATCTGTTCGTCATTTGATGGGTGTTACCTGGTAGATATCTAGGGTTTCATATATATCTATTTTGTGATCAATAGTATAATGTTACAGAATTTGAATATGATTAATTGTTTAAAATTAATCAGGGGGTAGCATGCATGCAGAAGCAATTCTAATCAGCTATTTTTTAACATGATCAGCTAAGCTTTAATCAGAAGGAAACTCCATTGATCATTAGTTCAAGTGGTTTTGACGATCATGTTCATAATTCATTACCTGTAAATTATTTTGAAGATAGATAAAAGAAAGTCCTGATATCATGAATGGCAGCTTTTTCATGATCCTAATTAAGTCAACTAAATTAAATGATTCAAACAGCATAAATAATCATATCACATGGATATTGTTAGATAATGCATATATTATTATGGTACGTACGGCAGATAATGTAGATAAAACATCCAAGTAATAGCAGAACAAAATGATTAGTAAGAGCAATCACTTTCAAAATCTTCTTCAACAGAATTAATTAATTTCAAATAAATAATATTAATTAATTATTTTAAAAAAATATTTCCTGAACATGACATTCTCATTTTCTGTAAATAGAATAAATGTGATCGAATTTCTTCCCTCTCCACCTGTTGTGTTTCTGATCTTTCTCTAGTTTTCTTGTTGACCCACTGTCAAACTCATTGATCTTTGACCATTGACTGTCCTATCCATCATCCTCTCTACTCGTCATCTCAACTCACTTCTGCAGAGTTTTAACATAACCCCCGCGATGTTTATAAGAATACGGGACATATCTTTTCCTTCAATAGTTTATATCCAAATTCTTTAAAGAGAGAGAGAGGCTATAAATATAATTAAAATTTTTTTTTGTATAAATTCTTTTGTATAAGTTGATGTGGAATGATAGTAGTGACTGACACATTATTAACATTATTTATTATTAATAATTATAATAATTTTTTTATTTTTATTAATTAATAATATTATTCTACATTAGTTTATATAAAAAATTTGTACCCCCAATAATATTGTATTTTATACTTGTGAATTAAAATAATGTTTACAAATTTTTTAAATCTGCTTATTTTATAATATGTTACACTGTTTTCTAACTAATTTTAGAACTTGGAAGGTTGCTTTTATAACTTAAGTCTGATTATATAATATTTATGTTTGAATAGAAAAAAAAAATAAATCTTTTTAGATTTTATCTAAAAGAAAAAAATGTATAAATGATTTTATCATTTTTTATCTCAAAAATATTCATACTAAATTTATTTATTTCTTATCATATGAGATAAAACCTGTTTACTTTGTATTAAATATTATAATTTTATTATTTTAAGTACAAGAACTTACTTTCCTAATTTATTTATATTTTTTTTTTGAAGATAATATATGAAAAAAATTATATAAAATAACTTTTATTTTCAATAATGCTTTTGTTCTTTTCTTTTCTCTAATATTAAACGATCTATAATACTTTTATTTTATTTTAAATTTTCTTTTTCATTCATTGTGAAATATAATTCTAAAAAACTTATCATTTAAGACAACGATATTGACAATAAAAACAACTAATAGAATTTTATTAAAGTTCTAAAATTTTAAATTCTAGTAAACGAAAGCTTTTAGAAGATCAGAATTAAGTTCTAGAGTTGATATAGATTTACTTAACCTCTTTAAAATTATATTTATTTATTTATATATATGAAATTAAAATCTATTTATTTATTTATTAACTATTAATTATAAAAATGTTTTATTTGCGTTAAATCCAACTTATTAAACAGACTTGTCTATCTTATTTAAATTAAACGCTCAATTAACAACCAATTTAATCACTGTAATGGGTAACCCAAGTATTTTAACCCATTTAAGCTCTCAATTAACAATCGGTTCAACTCATCTCTATACAAATGTAGATACATAAGTGAAGCCTATTCATAATGGGCCAAGGCCAACCCAAAATCCTTCTTGTGTTCTGGTCGTCTTGGTCCCCTGATTTTCGCGTATTTTGGTTCTCTCTCAACCTTGCCCATTGGTTTTCAATTGTTTGAAGTTTCAGCTTTGAATGCAGGACAGTGAACAATCAGAAACCATCAGCAATTAAAAGCTCAACGCCCATAGTTTTCCATCTAGATTTTGCTTAATAGCCTTATATAAAAAACCTAATCTTTCACCACATGGTAATTGAATTACCTTTAATAGATAGATAACACTATACGCTAAGGAAGGAATCTGTAATATTATTTAACTGGTTTCCTTCGTTTTCTGGGAAACCAGACGGGTGGTCTCGTTTTGGGTTTAGGAAATTCAAGCTGTTCAGAGATTTGACGTCGTAATGGTGGAGTCAGAGGTTCAAGAGAAGAAGAAGAAAGACAAGGAGGCGAGTGACAAAAAGGCGTGGTGGTTATTACTCTTCGCTATAATCTCGATTTTGATTGCTATAGGGACGACTTATATCACAAATTTCCCACACCTTGAACCGGATAATAAGAGCTGTCAATGTGATCAGGTATTATTTTCTCAGTGAGACGAAGTGAAATGAAAAATGTAGATCATGAATTTGCTTTCGCATTGTTTTTGTTAGAATATGCTTTTTATGAATCTGTAATGACGAATTATTGTTCTTTTATTAAATGTTTGTTCGTTTGATTGAAATTTGTTTCGTTCAACGATGACTGGAGATCGAATTTTGATGTTATTTGATTTGATTTACCTCATTTGTGCAGGAGAAACACAAGTTAAGTGGGGTGGTGGAGGATTGTTGTTGTGATTATGAGACTGTAAACCAGCTCAATGACCAAGTGTTGTATCCTTCGCTACAGGAGCTTGTTAAAACACCCTTTTTCCGATATTTCAAGGTTTGCTTGTAATTCTGTAAGACAATTAGGATAATTATTGAACAACATGGTTTTAAGAGTAATCGTGCTTGACAAATTTAAATTGAAAAGCGATTAAGAATATTTTGTTTAGTGCTGGATTGCAAAATCATTATTAAAATTTTGTTAATGTTTTTGATTTCAGATTCCTCGTTATTTTTTGTTGGATTTCAAGTTTCTAGTTTTATGTTGTTTAACTTACCTTGGATCATGAATAAGATATTTGTTAAATTTAGTTGGTCTATGCATTTGGTAGGTTAAGTTGTGGTGTGACTGCCCTTTCTGGCCTGATGATGGTATGTGCCGATTGCGAGACTGCAGTGTTTGTGAATGCCCTGAAAGTGAATTTCCTGAATCGTTTAAGAAGCCCCTCATTCGCGGCCTTTCATCAAATGATCTAATGTGTCAAGAAGGAAAACCCCAGGCTGTTGTGGATCGCACCTTAGATACAAAAGCTTTTAAAGGTTGGACGGTAACAGACAACCCATGGACAAATGATGATGAAACAGACAACGGTTAGTCTCATTTTGGTACAAGCACAAGTCGACATCATTTATTATGAAATTGTTGCATTTTGAGTCCATTATTTTTTTTCTTATTGTTAAATGATAATCTGTATCTGTAGATTCTGACTTTATTGATATACCAAATGTTAATACTCCTCTGAGATATATGCAATTACTGTTTTGACAATATAGGATTTAGTGAGACCATATTCAGCTGTCTTATTTTTAACAATGCTCTTTCTGTGGATCTTCTCGTTCCACATTAGATAACTTCGTTATTATTCTAACATCAATATTGAAAACGGACAAATTTATACCACATTTCCTTTTACAGCTGACATGACATATGTAAATCTCCAACTAAACCCTGAACGCTATACTGGCTACACCGGTCCATCAGCAAGAAGGATATGGGATGCTGTTTACTCAGAAAACTGTCCCAAATGTAATTACTCTCTCTATATCTCCCTCTTTGCATGCATCTCATACTTCTTGTGAGTAAGCTGTCATATATTTTTGTTTTCTAGGATGGTTTGCTTCTTCTTCTAACTTTACTTTGTATTGTTTCACTGCCTATTTCACAGGTTATAAATTTCTGGTTGACATAATATCTTGGCTTGTGTTGAAATTTTTAGTAGTTAAAATATCAAATGGTAAAAAACTTCCTTAGCAAACTTTTTGAATTCTTTTTCTTTATAGTTACTACTAGGTTATTCACTTTAATGATTTTCACTTAATATGCTCTGCATCTGTACTTAGTCACGGGTCCAAACATGTTTAGTGTTATTTGATTGCTTCTGATATTTCTTGTTTGTTGAGGTTCTTCCTGTTCCCTATTTGATGCTTCCCTTCTGTCAAGACTCGAACATCTTAACTGAGTTATTCATGCTTTTTTTCACAATCTTTTGTGTTATTGATTTGAGCTGCAGATCTGTCAGAAGAGTTATGCCAAGAAGAAAGAATATTGTACAAATTGATATCTGGTCTTCACTCCTCTATTTCAATCCATATAGCCGCTGATTATCTTCTTGACGAAGCTACCAACTTGGTGTGTATTTCATTATATCTATTCAACACTAATTTTTGCAGTTAAACACTTTTTTCACTTTTTTTTTTTGCAAAATTATGTAGTTTATGCATGCAACTTGTATTTTAACACCCTAAATTCGACGACTAAGTGACCACATGATTGCAACCTTAAATTCATTAATATTTGTATGATTTTTTTCTCTTTTTGTTAATTTTGCAGCTTGAATTCTAACTATGCTTTGCTGGATAGTGGTGATTTAAGAGGTGTAATCCTTCTTTGTTCTTCTTCTTTTTTTTTCTTTTTTTCAATTTCAGTGGGGTCGAAATCTTACATTGATGTATGATCGAGTTTTAAGATATCCAGATCGTGTCAAAAACTTGTACTTCACTTTCCTCTTTGTTCTTCGAGCAGTGACAAAGGTGAGAAATAAACACAGGGCACTGCCTCATAACTTGTGTACAGGAATGCCTAGTGAACAAATATTCAGTCTAACTGTTCCAATTGCTAATATATTTGTTCTTATTAAATGTGAAATTGACGGATGCCCTATTTCTTCAAATATAAGATGTAAACTTGATTCTGCTGTCTTTCTGAATGTATTTTAGGCAACAGAGTACTTGGAACAGGCTGAGTATGAAACTGGTAACCCTACCGAAGACCTGAAGACACAGTCACTAATAAGACTGCTTCTCTATAACTCACAACTGCAAGCTGCATGCCCACTCCCATTTGATGAGGCTAAGTTATGGAAAGGCCAAAATGGACCTGAACTGAAACAGAAAGTTCAGGGACAATTTAGAAACATTAGGTTATACTCAAGTCTTTCTAATGGTTGTTCCTTTCTGAGAATGATTTTTTTTTTTAAATGATAAAACCTGAACTGCTCTTAATGGTTTTGTGCTAAGCATGTTCAGATAGTCATGAAATTAATTTTTAATTGTCATAATCATTTGCTAAAGGAGTGCTAAAAGGCCAAAATTTTCTTTTGCTATAACATATGGATTTAAATTCAGAGTCATGCTTCTCCTTTGAGCTGCTAAATGTCCTTTTTTTGTGTACACTTTTTCCAATCTTTATTTTGATTAATTGATAACTGCAGTAATATGGTTTGTCTTATGGCAATAACAATAATTTTTTTTTTATTTACATTTGCAGTGCATTGATGGATTGTGTAGGCTGTGAGAAATGTCGACTATGGGGGAAACTTCAGGCTCTTGGTCTTGGTACTGCATTGAAAATTCTCTTCTCTGTTAATGATGAAGAACATTTGGGTCAGAATGTAAGTATTGTGCTTTTAGTCGAAAGAATATGCTTCCAACTGAAATTTTCTTGATACCGCTAAACTCTTGCTGGATTCTCTCCGTAGGGTACTTTGAATAGTAGTCATAAAATGGCACTAGAGAAAACTGGTATTATTGTGTTCTTCAAAGGTAGCTAGCTAGGCTCTAAGTTTTCTAGGAAACATATAAACCTAAAACCGCTTGATGTTTGAATAAACGTCTTTAAGCATATTTCGGACAACATTTGAACCCAAAACTACTGCATTTAAAATACCACCTGTTTATGCATTTTTATCTTTTGTTGAAGCTTGTTGATTTGATCTTCAGATGCAGCTGCAAAGAAATGAAGTGATTGCCTTGATAAATCTTCTCAATCGACTGTCAGAATCTGTCAAATTTGTCCATGAAATGGGACCTGCTGCTCGAAAGATTCTAGAAAGGCAGATTTCTTCACCAACTGCTCTAAGTAAACTACTGCAAAAGATTGGGGTTTCTAATAGTAAATCATAGGTAATTTCTAGTTTGTGATATGCATAAGTCAGCTTGTTTGGTTTTGCTAATTGCATTGTGATCGCAGGTAAATGTGGAGAATTAGCTCCTAAAATCCCATGAAATAGTAAATTGCTTTGTGATTTCGGTTTTGAAAGGATGTAACCGGAGAAATTATAGAGCTTGGAATTTATTTATTGAATGTTTATTGTGAGTTGTCTGTTGTTGGCTCTGAAATCTTGTAAAACTTGTTATTACAAAGATTAAATATAGAAAATGCATAGATCATGACCAGTTGGCTCTGACCTTATTGAGTATTAGTTGAATATGTTTTAATCAACTTTTCTTTTTTTCAGAAAATACGAACATTGATTACAAATCAAATGACTCTTTTAACTTGTGAAAATAAAAATGGCCGGTTGTAATGTTTGAAAATGACTCGTAAAGTTTCAACTTATTCTGATTGTTTAAATACTTTTGTAAATTGTCATCGCACAGCACTTGTTTGATAAACTATCATCCCGTAACGCCCTTTTTTATGATGCATTTATTACTCTCGAAGTTATACAAATATGAGAATCATGTTTTCTCTCCCTAACAGAAAATATGTAAAAATCGGAGATTGATAAATTTCTCCTTAAACAAAAGTCTCCTTTATAATTTTTCGGAATACTATAGTATTTTATTATATAAATTCTTTATTTTTATAGTATGAATCTCTAACCTTTATCTTATAAATTTTTAAGTTAAAAAAATTATTTTTATTAAAAATTATTTTTATTTAATTATAATTTTAATATTTTAATTTATAATTTTATTTGTAATTTTATAAATATAAAATAAAAATATTTTATTTTTAATTTTTAAAATTAATATATATTTTTATTATAAAAAATTATAAATTAAATTTAAATATTTTTTAATAAAAAATTATTTTTTTAATTTAAGAGTTTATAAGATAAAAATTAGAAAAGATAAAAATAAAAAATTTATATAATAAAATATTATTTTTGTCTTTTAGTAAAGAGGTACACGGCATTTTAAAAAATCGTAAGAGACTTTACTTGAAGGGAAAACCTGGTATTTTGTAAAACCCCAGGGAGTATGTCGAGTGAAGTTATTGAATGCAAGTGACACCTGAATACTGTACATTGATGTAGGAATATATCCAGATATTGTTATGACCGAATTTAATACGGAAAGTATAAAATTTGAAACCAGATTTTAAATTATATAATTTAAATTTGAAAGTATCATTTAAAAGTTAAACAATCAATATTTAATATAATAATATATTAATCTTTTAGTTTTAAAATTTTAATATTTCATTCAAACTAATTATGAAACTAAAAATTAGATAATTTATAATAATAAAAAAATTAAACAATTAATAATTTAGATATTTAAAACAATTATATTTTAAATTAAAAATAAAAATAATTAATTGTTAAATATTTATTTAATAATTAATATTTATTCCTCATAAATACACTTGTATTTTATCTTGTTAGCTAGTAATTAATAATTAAAATTTTAATTATGAAAATAATCAAATTTTAAGTCATAATTTTAAAAATATAATAATCAAAATATTTATTAAATATTTATTTTACTTTACAAATATATTTATATGTAATAACTTTAAAAGTCGTCGTATTATAATTTTGATTATATTCTAACTATTTTACCATTAACTTTTCAAAATACTCGTTTAAAAAATAAATAAATAAAACACTTTCCAAATTCCCAGAAGAAGCCAAGTTGAAAATCTGACATCGAATCTACAACAGAGGTTTCATTTCTGGTTTTGTAAAATACGTTTCTGATCCGTCAAAATATGGTTCCAAAAATGTCCTTACTTTGAGGAAGCTACAACGAACGATCCCAGAAATTATCCTCTGTTACCTTCAAGCAAACCAAACCCTCCAATCACGAATTCACTCCATAGTGCAATTCTTGATCACATGATAAACGAAATCCATGCGTCATTACACTCCACAAAATAAAAACACAAGCACGCGACTATTTATTCTCAAATGGAGGATAAATCCGTACCGTACAGCGTCTCATACTGGAAATTTCTGTGCAATTTCGACACCTGGCTGAGTAAATTAGATAAAACGAAGGCTTCGATCTTCTGCAGAAAATGAATCCCAGAATTTTGAAAAACACCGCTTCTTGCCCAGCAGCACCCGAATTAATTCAGATTTCATAATAAATATAACGGAAAAAAGACAAAATCTCTTCTATAATATATTAAAATAATAAATATTTTTGTCAATAATTTTATAATAAAATTTTTTATTATTTTTTAAAATAATAAATATTTTCTCTACTAAAAATAAAATAAAATTTTTTATCACACGTATCCTTAATTTTTATTATATAAATTTTTTATTTTTATTTTATAAATTCCTTAATTAAAATAATTAACTTTTTATTAAAAAAATATTTTAAATTCAATTTAAAATTTTAATACTTTAATTTATAATATTTTATATTAAAAAATACAAATTAAATTTAAATTATTTTTATTTGATATTTATAAAAAAATTTATAATTTTAAATTTTTTATAAGATAAAGTATTATAACTTTTTAATAATTTAAAAAATATATTAATATTAATATTTATTTTATTTTATTTTATTTTTAAAAATAAAATAAAATATTTATAAATTTAAATTATAAAATAAAAATAAAATTTATAATTAAATATAAATATAGATATAAAATTATAGATTATATTTTTTTATTTTATAATACTTTATTGTAAATTAATTTATAATTTAACTTTTAAAAGTTAAATTTAAAAATTTTAATTTCATATTCATAAAATTTATGAATTTATTTTTATTTTATAATTAAATTTATAAAAAATTAATTTTAATTTTTATAAAATTAAATAAAAATAATTTAAAATATTTTTGTTTAAATTATTGAGCTACTGTAATACTTTGTACATAAAAAATTTAATTTATAATTTTATATTTATAAGCATTTTAAAAAAAATTTATTAAATATAAATATAAAATTATAATTTTTATAAATTAAAAATATAAAAAAAATAAATTAGTAAATTATTATAAATAGAAATAGAAATATTTTAAGTTTAACTTTTAGAAATTAAATTATAAATTATTTTGTTATAAAGTATTATAAAATAAAAAATAAATTTATAATTTTAAGAATAAAACTTATAAATATTTATTTTATTTTTACTTTTATAAATTAAATAAAAATAATTTAAATATATTATTTGAATTGTTGAACAATTATAATACTTTATATGGTAAAAAAATTTAATTTATAATTTTACATTCATAAATACTTTTTAAAAATTCATTAAATATAAATACAAAATTATAAATTAATTTTATAAAGATAAAAGTTAATTTTTTATAAATTTAATTATAAATTAAAAATAAATTCATAAATTTTTATGAATATAAAATAAAAATATTTTAAATTTAATTTTTAAAAGTTAAATTATAAATTAATTTACTATAAAGTATTATAAAATAAAAAAATTTATAATTTATAATTTTATATCTATATTTATATTTAATTATAAATTTTATTTTTATTTTATAATTTAAATTTATAAATATTTATTTTATTTTAAAAAATAAAAATAAAGTTAATTATAATATATTTTTTAAATTATTGAAAAACTACAATACTTTATCCTATAAAAAGTTTAAATTTATAATTTTATAAAATAAAAATAAATTTATAATTTTTTATGAATATTAAATAATAAATTTAATTTTAAAAATTTTAATTTGTATTTTTTAATATAAAATATGATAAATTAAAGTATTTAATTTTTAAATTAAATTTAGAATATTTTTTAATAAAAAATAATTATTTTAATTAAGAGTTTATAAGATAAAAATCAGAGATTTATATGATAAAAATTAAAAATTTATATGATAAAAATATTTATTTTATTTTTAATAGAAGGAGTATTTATCGTAAGAAATTTTTTATTCTAAAATTACTGACAGAAGATGTTTATTATTTTATTAAACTAGAGGAGAATTTTGTCTTTCTCCCAAATTTCAATATATTAGACAAAATAATTGAGTTAAAAAAATATATTATAAATTTATTAATATGACATAAATAAAACATTTTTCTTTTCTTTTACCAACATGTGTTTTTCATTACATTTTTCATTTGGAATTAACTACAGTACATTAATATATTAATAATTATCAAATGCAACTTTAGAACCCTAATATACTATGTAATGCAAAATTTTAAATTTTAAATTACGCAAACTTGCACGGTACATTGATATATTAATACATGATGCACACAACCAAATTCTCTACATTTAAAATGTGTTTATTCATTAAAATTAACTTTTACATTTAAAATGTGATATTTTTTTTTTTTCTTTTTGAGTTTAAAACACTTAATTCTCACCCTTTTGCATTTATATTTAAAGCTCGAACTTGGATGAACCAAAAAAAATAAAAAAAAAATAGCCATATTTCTATTACTACAAAGCAGGGGCAATCTAAAATGTCATTATGTTGTTAACACTAACCATGTTCTGGTAAAATCCTATGTCCTACCCAATTGACATCTATGGATATTTTGATAAACTACAAATCAATTTGTCAAATTTTGTTTGAAAAAACAACTCGTTCTAAAAATTATGGAATTTAAATTTAATTAATATTTTGTTAAAATTTACAAAATGAAAAAGGAAGAGAAAGATTAAAAAATTAATAAAAATGGAAATCCCCCTTCTCTATTCTATCCTACTGCAACGCTTGAAGCCAAACAGCATGCACACCACGCTTTAACAGCTTGTACATAATTTCCAAAAATATCAAAACAATCATCCAGCTGCAACCAACTGCACATTGTTCGTCTGAAGGTACAACCTACAGCAGCACGGCATTTGACAACAAACCGCAAGCTCCAACCGCTCGTACATTGTCCGTCCCAATGTACAACCTATATTTGCCTGCCGGCAGCATCCGCAACAAACGGTAAGTAAGGCGTCTTCCCCAGCAACGAACAAACTAACCCATAAACAAAACAAAAGCAACTGAAAACAAACACCGCATTGTGTCCCCAAATCATCAGCTTAAACCCGATTCCGCCCCTACCCGGATTAAAAATCCGGGTCAACAACAACGGAACCACCAACAGAACGTCCAACGTGACGGCCTGCATGGCGTTGAACCGGATGTAACGACTGAAACTAGGGTTTCTAACGACGCCGAGATAAAGAGCGAAGAACGCCACGAAGCTGGCGTACGGTACAGATCTGTACAGGCTGAGCAAAGGGAGTATGGGGTCGAAGAGAAGGCCGAGTTTCGGGTACTGCATGAAGAGGTAACGGCCGTACTGGAGGGAGTTGAAGAAGGGGAGAGTGTAGGCGACGGCGGAGATTATGCGTTCAGTGGCAGGAGTAGAGACGTTTTTGACGGCGGTGATGGGTTTCGGTTTGGAAGGTGGAAACTTGACCGTTAATCGGAGGAAGGGAGTAGGTCGGCGTGGGGCGAAATTTGTGGTTAGGGTTTTGGGCGAGTTGCGGAGAGAGAGGCAGAGATTTAGTGAAGCCATGGATTTGGAAATTTAGGTTTTGCGAATTTGGGGTTTGGCTGTTTTAGTAAAGTGCAGAGAGCGATGAATATTTAACTATTTAAAAGGATAATTATCATTTCAGTCCCTAAAATTTGCATTTATTGTACGGAATGTGTATATCTCTTAATTTCCAAAATTCACATTTACATTCTTCTAGTTGATTAGCTATTAGGATAATATCCTTTGAGTCCTTATTGTTTTATAGAATTAGAACTCAAAATTTAATTTTGTTTATTAATATATAATTTAAGTTATTTTTAACACAATTTAATAATTAAAAAAAGTGAGTAAGCAAAAGGATTTAAGTGATTTACTTATTAAATTTATTTTTAAATTTAATTTTAAAAGTAACAAGAAATCAACTAATATTATTTTAAAAGTCAAATTAGATGTAAATATCAGTTACTGAAATTATTAAATGAGTAAAAATGTCAATTTCGTTAAACTTTTAGAGTAAAAATATCATTTATACTATTTTTTTTAATAATGCCTTTATACGTGATGAAGTGGTGGTTAATTTAAACAATAATAAATACATAATTAACAACTTATAAATATTTAAAAATTATGAAAAAAAAAAGGTTGACGTTTTCGTTCTTCTTTTTCTTTTATTTATTTGTAAATTAATTGTCAATTTTTTTTATTTTTATTTTCTCACACATAGATATTTAAAACAATAACAACAATTAATTTAATAGGTAAGAAATACGTAGCATACTGAAGAGGAAAAAGAAAAATGCCATCAATTATTAGAGTTAAAAAAAATAAAATAAAATAAGTATGGGTTAAAAAAAATAAAACATATGAAATATATGATAGTGATATAATAATATTACATCAATTTATATAAAAAAAGTTGTATTTAGTATTATTGTATTAAATCAATTTATATATGTAATGAGTATAATGCATGTCATTTGTGTATTCTTCTAATAATTTTATGAGAAATTGCTATTAATATCTATTATTTCATTGTTAGTTACAGCATTGCCAATGATTTTTTTAAAATTATTTTTGCTGAAAATATAGTTGTCTTAATTGTTTGCATTAAGAGTAATTTAAAATTCTTTTATCCTAATCTTTAAGTTATTAAACCTAATTGATAAGTTGAAGTACATAGGATTAAATATTGTTTTCTTTATTAATTATTTAATTATTTCATATCATATTAATTTGTATGTTTAAATAATATTCTAAAAGAACATAATACACAAATTAAAAATAAAATAAAAGGGTTGAAATGGCTGTATCAACCTTTAAAAATGAACTAAAAAAATTAATATACAGTGAAGATTTAGGTGTTGTTGCCAAGCGGGTTCAAATCATAATTAAAATCAGCTGTACATTTTCCCAGCCCCATGACAGAAAAAGCTGTGGGCAAAGACAGATCAGGCCGAAAGCAAATTCCGGTCACTGATTGAATAATCCGTTAAAAAAGAAAGTGTCCGGTGTTTCTTCCGAATTGCTCGGCCCCAGGTTCAGAAAAATGAATTGTATAGCAAGGATGTTGCCTAACGCATATGCCTGTTTCTGATTGAATGGCATCATCTGGTAGTTTCTTGATGTCTGGCAGGTCAAAATCCAAATCAGATGTTTCTTTCAAATTGCTCAGCATATGCACCAGTACCAGGGGCTTCATATTCAGTTGCAATTTTCCGCTGGCTGATTGGATGAGCATTCAGAAGCGACCAAAGTGACCTTCACCAAGGTCTGCAAAAGCGATTGAATGATTGAATGAATGATACAAACATGGTTAACCCAAATGTCTGTTGCTGATTGAATGAATGATACTCCCACTTGAAGACAATGACGCTTACAATTACTAATTGATTTGAAAACATCCATATACTAATTGTAATTAAGATTAATAATTGGAATAGCAAGTAATCATCTTTAACTAAAAGTCAAGTTGAAAATTTACGTCTATTTAGAGAAATTAAACTAAATAAAATTCTAAATTTTATTTTTAATACAATGGTTTTTATTTTCATAAAATAATTAAAAAGGAATTTAATACGAAACTGTTATAGTTAGACTGGACCAAATAATGGTTCTAGTTTGAGTTAATTTTATAATTTATTTCCTAAAAATTTGAATTATTTATAATTAAGCTATTAGAGTTTGCTCATAATTATTGTACTTTTTTATTTAATTTTGAAACAAAAAAGGCCTATTACAGTATTTGTAAGTAGTATTCTCTTTATTTAATATCTATTATTTATTATTCATCTCCAACTTAAATTTGGCATCAAAAGTCTTTAGTTTAAAATAATTTTCAATCAATATGAATATTAATTAGTTTAATTGGTAGTATATCTATTTATTATTCGCATTATAATTAGTTTAATCATTAGTAATATCTTTTTAAATCATAAGATAATCAAAGTAATAATAATGATTAATTACTAAAATAATTTGAAAGACAAATAACTCTAATAATAGGATTAATTCCATTAATATTAATTCTTAGTTTGAATCTATTAAAAATTTGAATTCATACCAACAAGAAAACAAGTATTTATCTTTTTCGTAGGGACAATTGAAAACAACAAAATAAAATAAAATGGGGACAAAAATTTTATGAAATTAAAATAATTATTTAATGTAAAAATATGAAAATTGGTTTTGTAAAGAATTTAGAGGAAAGAAAGGATGACTTAACACCACTCAAATTATTATACTGTTTAACCACTGTCGGGGTACTCCATTCCTTATTTTTTTAGGCGGTTATTTCCTAAACGGACTAAATGAATACCCTTGATTTTGTCTTACTCTATTTTGTATTTTGTTTAAAAATTATTATTACTCTTAATTACAATTAGTATTTGTAATTAGAAAAATACTGTCAAAAGAAATTGAACAACTCCTTAACAAAAAATTAATACAAAAAAACCCATCACTTTGGAGTTGTTCAACAAAAATGTGTTGAAATTGAGAGTAATGATTAATTATAAACTTCTTAATCAAACCTTTTACATATGTTTTTCTTTTATTACATAATCTCCGCTGCTTTAGTTTTTGTGCGTCTTTGCCATTTCGATCAAGACATCTTTTGAGTGAATACCTTTCATCTGTCTGTCTCACAAGCAAACTAGAACGATTTGTCCAAAACCCAGTTTCCAGTAATCTTAGCGTAATACTTTTTTCATAATAATTCTTTGAAAGTTCTTTTAATGTGAAAGAAATGCTCATGAACTGAATTACAAGGTGCTTACAATTTGGGTTTCTACATATCTAGATGTCAAAAGCTTCCTATAAATCCGATGTTCATTGTTTAATGATACTTGATACTCACTCTGTATTTGGTATTGTTTACAGTTCATAGTGTTTGAGCATTTTTCAATTGAAAATGATTTAGCTGAGCTGAAGAGAAATCAATCTGGTATTCATTTTCTCTTTCGTGATTTTAAACTGCTGCTCTTCCTTGAAGACATTGTTTCTTGCATGAGACTCAAAAGTTTAGATTGGGTGTTCCTGTTGTTCTAGTTGGTTACAAGCAACATTTTTATGATTTACTCTGAATTTGATTCAGTAGTTCTGTTTTCTATACATTTCGAAGGGTATGTTTTCAATAAAATTCAACTTGATTATAAAAAAGAAATTAAACTCACTAGAGGTGGAGTAAGGGCGTGTTTGGGAGTCTCAAAAAAAACACACACACTAATTTGCTTACCACTTATGTTATTTTAATATTTTTTTAAAAAAATAGTTAGTATTTAGTTAATAAGTATAAAAATACTTACATATATAATTTAAGTGTTAAAATAAACGTTTGAGTATTTTTTAAGTGCTTGCATATTAGTTTAGTTTTAATAAATAATTTTAAAAAATATCAAATACATGCATTAGCTCTAATAAAGTACTAATTTTAATTTATCCAATGAAATATAATTTTTTTTATTTATTTAATTACTTATAAATGAGATATTGGAGCAAACCATTCCAATTAATCTTTGTACACAATCATAAATTGATATTCATTGACGATCATAGGTTGATAAAAAAATAATTTATGGTTAATTAAAATATGATAATTAATTAAATTCAACTCCAACACATATATAATCAATTTTTAATCTCTCATAATTTGATGTTAAATAAGCAGAATCTTAAAGGAATTTGGAATAAAATAAAAAGAAACACGCCATTACTCCTCTTTGAGTGGAAAAGTTTATGTGATTTATTATTATTAATAAGAGATTAATGAATCAATTCTCCTCTCGTGCCAAATAAATTCTTTCACCAAGTACATGAACTTTTTACACAATAGAGAAATGAAATTATCATTTCGTGAGAAGTAAATGACATGTAAATTGTCTGTATATAAAGGTATTGTATACAAATTCAAACATAATTTTTGTTTCCATGTGCGGTATTTATTGACCAACGTTATTTATAAAATTACAAATATATTTAGTCCTATAAAAAAAAAAAATATATATATATATATATATATTTAATTTTATATGCAATTGTTTGATTAATTATATTTGAGATATTAGAGCAAACTATTACGATTAATCTCCATACAAAATAATAATTTGGTCGAATAATAATAGTTACTTGACCAACCATGCCTCACATTTATTATCAATCTTTGGGTACTTTTGATAACAAAAAAATGAAAAGTTTTAAAATCTCAATTTTAAATTATTATTAAAATTTTATGTTTCCAGTTTTTTATTTATATTTTCAGCATGGATTTTGTTTGCAATAGAAATTTTTCTTTAATTTTTTAAAATATCTTTGTCGTTTTAGTGAATTTATTGATTGTTTTCTCTTAAATTTCATTAATATTGTTATCCCTTTGTTAATGTTGAGATATTGTCAAAACATTCAGTTTAGTGCGATTTGCTCAAATTGAAAGGTAGCATATATGCTTTACTGTAATTTTTTATTATCATTTAATTATAAAAATTTAATTTTTTAAGTTGCTCCTTTTTTTTTTATTATAACCCTTAACACAAAAATATAATTACCCATTTTTTAATAAAATTACTTAATTTTATTTTTGAAGCTTCATAATTTATCCTTACTTTTAGGTTTTCTTTGTCAGAAATTGGTTCAACATCTAGAAAAAACAACATTACTACCACCAAATCAATCAACTAAAATTGAAAAAAAAAATATAAACAGATATTGCAATTTTTTTTTGCTTTATACATATATATTATAATATTACAACATTAAAATTATATCAAAAGTCAAACAAAAGCAATTTTCTTTATACATGTTGATAGAATATTATTGTGCAAAACACAAATTATTCAATAATTAGTATTAATTTCAGTTTTAATAAATCGTATTTAAATTGGGCTAATATAAATTTTAAAAATGAATATTGAAGTAAAAATAAATATTTAAATTTTTTTTTAAAAATAGAAGAACTATAATCTCAATGAAATTTTATTAACTGTAAATAAAATATGTTGGAGTGAATAATTTATTAAAAAAGACGAATAAATCAATATATCCAGTTTGAGCATAGTAGGAATGTACAATATATTAACTAAAATTATTTTCATTTATTCTATATAATATTCTTTCTTCTTTTTTTTTTTTATGAATTTCTTTTACTCCTCTTAAAGAATAAATGACCATATTTTTCCCATTTTTTTGGTTTGATACTTTGATACTTCTTTTAAAATATACTCAAATTAATCAATAAGCAATTCAAACAACTTTCGAAATTCTATTGCCCTAGTCATGCTTTAAAGAAAAAAAAAAATATCAAAAACCCTATTTATAAAACCGAATTTTAACATAATTTTATAAAGCAAACTTACAATTCCATTAATATTTACCTCGAATATATTTCTCCCTCTTCTCTTAAAAAAGTATTTGATAAACACCAATTTTATCAAAACTCCTCTAATTTTCAAAAATAACAATGTAACATTCGTGAATTGGTTGTGAATCCAATTGATAAATGTCATAATTTAGAAAGCCAAATTTTGAATATAATTCGTCCATTTGAGGCCAAAGATATGCATGGGTTGAGGGAGGATTTAGGGTGCTAAAAAGGGAAAAAAGAAAATTCCATTCCGGACATAACCACAATGCTTTTTATAGCAATTACTAGGTTTAATACAACGACATCTCACTGCTGCAACACAGTACAGAGACTCAATGGTTGTAGGTATGCAGAGCATTTCACCATATAAAAAGATTTATCAGGAGTCATTTTTCTATGAATCAAAATTGAGAATGTAAACAGATTCACATAACCATTTGCCCTTTGACACAAATATATGAAAATGTGCTTCCATTTTCTCATTTGGAATTTTATTCAATTCAGTTCACTGTTGAAAAAGAAAGAAAATTTGTGTTTAAGACCATACGCTTTCTCCTCATTTTTCTTTACCCAATCAAGTCATTATCTGTGCTTACTACACACAAGACACAAGACTTCACGATATACAATAACAAATCTTTTGAAAAAAAAACTCGTTTTCAGATCCGGATCATCTCAAAAGACCAAAAGATACTACTAAAGTGGACAAAGCGGAAAAAAAAAAAAAAAAAAAAAAATCTGATCTAGGCTTCGCATGCATTATCTTCATTTATCCTCTACAGTACTCATTTCTATTTTTCAAGCTGTCTCAACGTCTTTTCCATTTTTCCATTAACTTGGCAGAATTTGAATGAAAGACCTGACTACAATATTCCATCAATGAATGACACAATGCTAACATTGTCACAGAACACTTCTGAAAACACTTTGTCGCGAGGCAAATAGTTGAAAGTAGAAACCCAAAATAAAGCCTATAATGATATCTACCCACCATAAATTTGTAAATTTCTTGTTAATATTTTTATTTGTTAGCAACATAGCTGAAACCATTATTCATTCATGCCTTAAGATCCAAAGCAAAAACTGTCAGACCCATGTATCTCGAAGGCATTTAACCCTTTCCGCTCACTGGGAATTAAAGTTTCATGTTAACCATGCCACATTAACTATGTGTTGCTCTATCCACATTCATCCCCCAAGTGATGATGAATCCAAATGCTAATGCTATGCAGGCAATATGGGGCCAATTGAAATTTCAAAAAACAAAAAAACAAATCTGAAACTTGTAAGGGAGCAACAACAAGCCATGAAATAATAACAAAACATTAATATTAACATACCTCATCAACACAATTCAAGAAAATCTTCAGAGGACTTGTTAAGTCCACCATAACAGCTGAACTCATCTAAAAATATCAGAAAAACACAAAAACATGCTTCCACTACATGAGTTCACTGACCTAAGCAAGACACGTTCTGGATCCAGCTGCTCAAACATGGCCTTCTAGTACCGATCATGACGCCTGACAAAGGATTATCAAATGAACGCTTAATAACAGATTCAAAACCTTGAACAAGTTTACATTGAAGCACATACAAAATGAACTTCAAAGCATGAATTGGATTGGTCCAAGTCAACATACCAAATAATTCTACATTAATTGCTTAAATAGTTCATACTGAAACCATGACTTCCTTAAATTATGGACAGAGCAGAAGGAATTGCCTGAAGAAGTCATAATTTACTTCTATGAATGTTAGCTGTCTATTAAAGATCAAAACAAATGGATTTGAAGAGAGAATAGAAAAGTTTCTCAAAGATTCAACAGAGAAACACTGAACATTTTAAAGCAAACAATGGACAGCATTGAAAGTTTTGATATAGTTGTTTTCTGATGCCAAAGAATGAAGTAATTGAATATTCATTTAGTGATT
>JAWDEX010000006.1:2055871-2073288 GCA_035221805.1 Trichilia hirta | reverse complement strand
TCCTCTTTCTCTGATTTAATTTCCCTTCTTTCTCCAACATCAAAAACCAAAAATCTTTGTGCAAAAAAAGAATTGGTTGACTGATGCAGGTTGCCAAAAAAAAGGGAATGATGGCCACAATCAACGGCGAAGCTTCATCATTAGGCAAGATGAAGCTAGAGAAAACTTACGAGACGGTGACTCAGCTGGCTTCTAGCAATGCCGTAGTTTTGTTCAGCCTGAGCGGATGTTGCATGTGCACCGTGGCCAAGCGTCTCCTCTTCAGCCTTGGCGTTGGCCCTGCCGTTGTTGAACTCGACTACCACGCTGCCGGAGCCAACATCGAAGCTGTCCTATTCCAGCTTGCGTCCAACGGCCAGCATCAGCCTGTCCCCGCCGTCTTTGTTGGTGGTAAGTTCCTCGGAGGGATTGAGATGCTCATGGCTTGCCACATCAATGGCACCTTGGTTCCTCTTCTAAAAGACGCTGGTGCTCTTTGGCTTTGAATCCCTTAATCTCTTCAGAACTTAAACCTAAATTTTCCTTACTCGTTTTCTCATTTACCCGCTTTATAGTTTATATTTTATGATTACAGTAGTTGGCTAATATTATTGTATAGAAAAAAGAAAACAAAAAAAAAAAAAAAGACTACCCATTAATCATTATGCAATTACGTTTTATCTAAATTTACAGAGGTGTACTTATAATTTCAAAACAATTAATGCATCTCTATATATGTTTCTCTTTCTGTCTAATGTTAATGGATTTTTTGGTCGAAATACTAGTTTGCACTTAAAAATACGGTGAGTTTTTTCATCATGTTCGCCGGAAAATATTTCGGTTGAGTTCGCCGGCAGTTAATGATGAGGATGACGAAGGTGTTCAGAGTTCACAGAGATCATATGGAGACTCGATGGCCTGAGAAAGAAAAATAGTGAGACGTCATACCCCGTACGGTAAATAACTGCATTTTTTCAATGGAGAAATATATTAAAAAACATATATATATATATATAATTTACCACTGTGCCATAATAAATTAATATTGGTTCATATCAAAATTTTCCATTGCTGTTATATATTTGTTCTTCATTTGATAGGTGATACGAGATATATACCTAGGTTTCGCGTGAATCTATTTTGTGATCAATATGATGGCATAGAACTAGAAGATGATTAATTATTTCAAACAATCAGGTGGGTAGCATGCATGCAGAAGCTAGCAATAATGATCAGCTTTAATCAGAAGTGAACTCCATTGATCATTAGCTTTAAGTGATTTTGATGAATATCATGTTCATAATTCATTGCCTGTATATTATTTTGTAGATAGATAAAAGAAAGTCCTGATATCATGAATGGCAGCTTTTTCACGATCGTACTGCGTACAAGTAATTAATTTCAATGACGTTTCAAGAATTTTCATAATTAAGTCGACAAAATGAAATCAATCAAACAGTCGTCGTAAATAATAACATCACATGAATATACAGATCAGATCATGTATATAAAACAATCTATAGTAATGGCAGAGCAAAATGATTACAAATGTAAGAGCAAACGCTTTCGAAATCTTCTTCAACAGAATTAATTAATTTCAAAATTTGATTGATATATTATTCATAATAATTAATTAATTAATTAAAAAATATTTTCCTGGCCATGACATTCTCATTTTCTATAAATAGAATACGTGATGGAATTCCTTCCCTCTTTAACTGTTCTGTTTTTGATCCATCTCTAGTTTTGTTGTTGACCCACTGTCAAACTCATTGATCTTTGACCATTTGACCGTCCTGTCGATCCTCTCATCTCTTGTCATCTCATTTTAATCTGCAGAGATTTCTGTTAAAAAATCCACACCAATCATATTAATAAAAAGTTAAAGTCCGAATTGAATAATTTACAATCATCAGCATATACCATCGGAATGTCGCCCTTTCTTTGTGGGAAATTCACTCTCACTATATTCATAATAATTTATGAAAATAAAAGTTCAAACAATGATGAATAAAGTTAATGTTTTTTAAATACTGTAATTATTGTCCTTTTAAAATTAATTAAAATTAAAATAGTTTGAAATTAAGATATTATTAAATGTATAACAAGTTTTAAAAGTAAAATTATAAAAAATATTTAGTAACAATAATTTTTAGTAGATTTTACACATATTTTAACAAATTTTTAATATTTTAATTTTTATATGGTGGAGTAAAAGTAACACTTTAATACTAAATATATTTTATATCTTGTTTGAAAATAATTGATATAAGAATTAAAATTTGGTTTTGATATGAATTTTTTAATTAAAATTTTCAAAATATTTCAAAAAATATATATTTTTGTTCATATATTATTGAAGTTTATTTATAATTAACTTGAATATAAAAGTATATTTTTTCACGTAAAAACTTAGATTGCCCATTTAAATTTTAAGCCCTCAATTGACAATCAATTCAACCATATCTAGGGAACTCTATCCCAAGACAAGTCCATTCATAATGGGCCAACCCAATTCAAAATCGTTCTTGTTGTATGGTCATCTCTAGAGGTGGTAAATGGGTCGGGTCAATTCAGAATAGCATGAATTCAGTATGTGAACACTGCCAACTTACCCCATGAGCAATAAAAGCTTGGCACAACACCGCCTATGCGATAGGCCGTGTCGAACTGGCTGTGCAGAACTAAGATGTTAAGCTGGCGGGCCACGCTCAATACGGGCCCATGACGGGCTCGACCTTGGCATGGCCTTTCATGGGCTGGCCTGCGGGCTTTCTATATATCTATAATTTATTATATTATATTATATTATAAAAATTAATTATTTATTATATTTTTATTTTTTATATAAAAAATTTAATTTGTTTATTTTTCTTTTTAAAATTGTATGAATGTAAATTGTATTTCTCTTAATCTTTTAATCAATATCAACAAATTTAATTCCTAACAATAATAAATAAAAACTATTGTATATTTATAATATACAACAAAATATAAATTTAAATTAAATTAATTTTTTATTCAATGTAATTAAATAACTATTTATTACATTTAATTAATATCAATCAATAATTAATATAATTATCTATTGCATTACTATATTAAACACTTAAGTTACTTTTATAAAATACAAATTATAATGAAAACATAATTAATTATCATTATTTATTTATATATCAATAAATTAAACATTAATTGTTTATAATTATAACTTATAAGTTATAAATAAATTATAATTAATTATCATTCAAATGTTAAAATTTTAATTTAATTTATTAAATATATTATCGTTTTAACTTATTTTATTTTTTATATTGTTATTTTAAATTTAATAAATTAACTATTATTTTTTATAAATTTTAGATAATTTGAATTAATTATTTACTTATAATTTTTTAATATAAAATTATTAAAATAATAATTTACAGATTATTATTATTATTATTATTAAATAATAAATTTGAGGTGGCGGGTCTGGTCGTCAGATCGGCCCGCGATCTAGATCTGACATGAGATGTTCATGATCCTGGTAGGGCATGGGCTGTGCCGGGACTTTTTTTAACGGGTTGAGCCGGGTCCGATCAATTGCTGTGTATACTTGAGCCGGCCCTGGGACATGAGCCCGCAAGGGACATAATTTTTACGCCGGCTTCTAGTGATCTCCCTCCCTGATTGTCGTGACTTCATCTTGCCCATTGTTTTTCAATCGTTTGAAGTTTGAACTTTGAATTCAGAACAGTCGACAGTCAGGCTCAACGCCCATCGTTTTTCTTCTGGATTTTGCTTTTTAACTTTCTATAAAAACCTAATCTTTTACTCAAACTAATTTAATTACCTCTTATAGATAATACCATACACTAAGGAAGGAAGCTGGAATATTACTTAGCTGGTTACTTTCGTTTTCTGGGAACAAACTGGTGGTCTTGTTTCGGGTTTAAGAAATTCAAGCTTTTGAGAGGTTTGACATTGTAATGTTGGAATCAGAAGGTGAAATGAAGAAGAAGAAGAAGAAGAAGAAGGGACGAGTGACAAAACTCCATGGTGGTTATTATTCGTCGCTATAATCTCGATTTTGATGCTATAGGGACGACTTATATCACAAATTTCACAAATTTCCCTCACTTTGAACCGGAGAATGAGAGCTGTGAATGTGATCAGGTATTATTTTCTTAGTGAGAAGAGGTGAAATTAAAAATGTCGATCATGAATTTGCTTTTCGCATTGTTTTTGTTGCAATACACTTTTTATGAATCTGTAATGACAAATTACTGTCCTTTTATTAAAAGTTTGTGGTTTGATTCAAATTTGTTTCATTGAATGATGAACGGGGATCGAATTTTCATGTTATTTGTTTTGGTTTTCGTCATTGATGCAGGAGAAGCACGAGTTCAGTGGGTTGGTGGAGGATTGTTGGTGTGATTACAAGACTGTAAACCAGCTCAATGACCGAATGTTGTATCCTTCGCTGCAGGAACTTCTGAAAACACCCTTTTTCAGATATTTTAAGGTTTGATTATAATTGTGTAAGACAATTAGGATAATTGTTAAACAAAATGCTTTTGAGAGTAATCATGCTTGAGAAATTTAAATTGAAAATGATTGACAATCTTTTGTTTAGTGCTGGATTGCAAAATCATTATTGAAATTTTGTTAATGTTTTTGACAGTATTCCAGATTCCTTGTTATTTTTTGTTGGATTTTAGTTTTCTAATTTTGTGTTGTTTAACTTACCTTGGATCATGCATATGATATTTATTAACTCTAGTGGGTAAATGCATTTGGTAGGTTAAGTTGTGGTGTGACTGCCCTTTCTGGCCTGATGACAGTATGTACCGTTTGCAGGACTGCAGTGTTTATGGATGCCCTGAAACTGAATTTCCTAAATCATGTAAGAGGCCCGTTAGTCATGACATTTCATCAGATGGTCTTATGTGTCAAGAAGAATAACCACAGGCTGTTGTGGATCGCATGCTAGATACTAAAGCTTTTAGAGGTTGGACAGTGACAGACAACCCATGGACAAATGATGATGAAACTGACAATGGTTAGTCTCGTTTTGGTACAAGCACAAGCCAACATCATTCATTTTGAAGTTGTTGCATTTTAATCCTGTTATTGGTTTTTTTCTCACTTTTAAATGATAATTTGTATCTGTGGATTCGGAATTTACTGATATACCAAATACCAATACGGCACTCAGATATATGCAATTCCTGTTTAGGCAATATTGGATTATTAAGACCTATATTCAGCTGTCTAAGTTACCAATGCTCTTTCTGTCAATTTTATCTTTCCACGTTAGATAACTCTGTTATTCATCTATATTGAAAACGGATACATTTATAATGCATATTCTTCTACGGCTGACATGTCATATGTAAATCTCCAATTAAACCTTGAACGCTATATCGGCTACACTGGTTCATCAGCAATAAGGATATGGGATGCTGTTTACTCAGAAAACTGTCCCAAATGTAAGTGCTTTCTGTCGATCTCCCTCCTTGCATGCACCTCATACTTCTTTTGAGTAAGCTGTGATATACTTGTTTTTTCTGTGATGTTCTGCTTCATCTAACTTTACTTTCTGTTTTTTTTCTGTCTATTTCACATGAACTAAATTTCTGATTCTCATGGAACGAGTACATAATATCTTGGTTTGCGTTGAAATTTTTAGGAGTTAAACTATCAAATGATAAAATAACTTCCTTTGCAGTTTTTGAATTCCTTTTCTTTATAGTTACTACTAGGTTATTTGCTTTCATGATTTTCATTGAATATGCTGCGCATCTGTACTTAGTCGTGGGTCCAGACATGTTTAGTGTTCTTTGATTGCTAGTGCTATTTCATGTTTGTTGCGGCTGTTCCCTCCCTATCTCATGTTTCCCTGCTGTCAAGATTAGAGGATCTCGATTGAGTTATTCATGCGTTTTTTCACAATCTGTTGTGGGATTGACATGAACTGCATATTTGTCAGAAGAGTTATGCCAAAAGAAATAATATTGAACAAAATGATATCCAGTCTTCACTCCTCTATTTTGATCCATATAATTGCTGATTATCTTCTTGATGAAGCTACCAACTTCGTATGTATTTCAGTATATCAATTCAACTCTGACTTTTGCAGTCGAAAGTTCCTTTTCTCACATGTTTTTTGCAAAATTATGTGCTTTATCCATACAGCTTGTATTTTAACACCTACAAATTCGGACAACTTAGTGACAATGTCCATTTGAAGTGATTGCAACCTTAAAAATTCATTAATATTTATACTAATTTATACTTTTTTATTTTTATTTTTATTTTGCAGCTTGAATTCTAATTTTGCTTTGCTGGATAGTGGTTATTTAAGGGGTCCAATGTTTTTTTTGTTTTTTTGTTTTTCCAATTTTAGTGGGTTCAAAATCTCACATTGATGTATGGTTAAGTTTTAAGATATCCAGATCGTGTCAAAAACTTGTACTTCACATTCCTCTTTGTTCTTTGGGCAGTGACAATGGTGAGTATAAACAAACAGTACTGCCTCACATCTTTGGGACAAGAATGCCTAAAGAACAAATATTCAGCAAAACTTTTCCAACTTCTGATATTTTTGTTCTTATTAAATGTGAAATTGATGGGATTTCCTATTTCTTCAAAGATAAGATGTTAACTTGATTCTGCTGTCTCTTTGAATGTATTTTCAGCAGCAGAATATTTGGAACAGGCTGAGTATGAAACTCATAATGCTACTGAAGACCTGAAGATGCAGTCGTTAATGAGACAGCTTCTCTATAATCCACAACTACAAGCTGCATGCACACTCCCTTTCGATGAGGCTAAGTTATGTAAAGGCCGAAGTGGACCTGAACTTAAACAGTAATTTCTGGGACAATGTAGAAACATTAGGTTATACTCAAGTCTTTCTAATGGTTGTTCCTTTCTTACAGTGATATTTTTTTAATTGATAAAACCTGAATTGCTTTTAGTGGTTTTGTGCTTAGCATGTTCGGATAGTTATAAATTAATGTCATAATCATTTGCTAAGGGAGTACTATAAGGCCAAAATTTTGTTTTGCTATCACATAGATTTGAAATCAAAGTCTTGCTTCTCCTTTTAACTGCTGAATGTCCCTTTTTCCCTCTGTTTTTTCCCACTTTCTTTTGATTAATTGATAACTGCTGTAATATGCTTGTCCTTATCGTAAGAACATGACTTTTTTTATTTGCATTGCAGTGCATTGATGGATTGTGTAGGCTGTGAGAAGTGTCGACTATGGGAAAAGCTTCAGGTTCTTGGTCTTGGTACTGCATTGAAAATCCTCTTCTCTGTTAATGGTCAAGAATACGTGGGTTAGAACGTAAGCATTTTCTCTGATACTGCCTCAGAAGACTTAGACCGTTATTGCTT
This sequence comes from Trichilia hirta, assembly GCA_035221805.1. Lineage (NCBI taxonomy): Eukaryota > Viridiplantae > Streptophyta > Magnoliopsida > Sapindales > Meliaceae > Trichilia > Trichilia hirta. Next base: position 2,065,922 of record JAWDEX010000006.1, on the reverse strand, counting down.
TATAGTCAAAAGAATATGCTTCTGACTGAAATTTTCTTGATGCTGCTAAACTCTTGCTGGATACTACTCTCTGTATGTTACTTTGAATAATAATCATAAAAATGGCGCTAGAGAAAACTATTACTATTGTGTTCTTCAAAGGACAGGGTTAATAGTAGCTAGGCTCAAGTTTTCTAGGAAACATATAAACCTAAAACTGCTGGATAGTTAAAAACATCTTTAGGCATATTTCCTAGACAAGATTTGAAACCAAAACTACTGCATTTAAAATTCCACCCGTTTGTGCATGTTTGTCATTTGTTGAAGCTTGTTGCATGGTTCTTCAGGGGCAGCTGCAATGAAATGAAGTGATTGCCTTGATGAATCTTCTGAATTGTCTGTTGGAACCTGTCAAATTTGTCCAAGAAATGGGACATGCTGCCAAAAAGATTATAGGAGGGCGGATTTCTTCACCTACTGCTCTAAGTAAACTACTTCAAAAGCTTCTGTCCCTAAATCATAGGTAATTTCTAGAATGTAATATGAGTAAGTCATCTTGTTTGGTTTAGCTAATCAGAGTGTGATTGCTAGTAACTGTAGAGATTTAGCCTCTCAAATCCCCATATATTATTACCCCATGAGATGGGAAATTGCTTTGCAAATTTCAGTTTTGAAAGGATGTAACCAGAGAACTTATAGTTTGAAGTGTATGCAGTGGCGGTTGTGAGTTGTATATGGTTAGGCCTGAAATCCTGTAGAACTTCTATTACAAAGATTAAATAGAAAAACTGAAAGCCGTGCAAAGAGCATGGACCGGTTGGCGCTCAAGTTGAATGTGTTTTAATCAATTTTTCTAAAATAACTTCTTTGAATTACAAATCAAAAGATTCCTCTCGCCTTTTTGTTGTCATTGTTTTCTTTCCTCGTGAAAATAAAAATGACTGGTTGTAATGTTTAAACTTATTTTAATTGTATTAAATATTTTGTAAACATCACACAACAATTTTTTTGTGTGTGAAGTATTACTAATCTCAAATTTATAAAAATATAAGAATCATGTACGCTCAAAAAAAAAAATAAAAATAAAAATAAAAATAAAAAAATAAAAATAAAAATAAAAAAATCATGTAAAAGGTTAAAATAAACTGTCAGCCATTTCAAGCCTTTTTTTTAATAATAAAAAGAAAAAGGGAAAAAGTAGGTAGCAATTTCAAGCCTTTTTTTTTAATAATAAAAAGAAAAAGGGAAAAAGTAGGTAGCAAACTCGTTCACAATAAGAATTTTTTTTTTCAGTGCTAATGAATTTGGCCATGTTTAGCTTGAAGAATGGAATAGAAAAAGGAAAGGATTAACTATTTAAGAAATCATAAATTAAAAATAATCATCATCTTTTATTCAAACTAAAATACACCCAAATTATAATTTATTAATTTAATTATTCTAAATGAGAGCAATGCCAATGACAACTAAAATGAAGAGTTTGGTTGACTCTTCCAAACATTTTACACTCAACTAAAGAACATGTTTCACTGTTATATTTCTGAAAATTTGGACCAAAATTCATATGGTATTTAGACTACACAATGCACCACGAGTTTGATAAATTCCTAATGGGTTCATCCTTCTCAAGCTATTGTCTTTCAGCAGAAAGTAATTTTGAGAATGCTTCTTAAGCAGACATAGGGACAACTATTAAATGCCACCAGCATCATGCATCTGCAGATAAGCAAAGTTAATGTCAAGTAAATATAAATTCTTGAATGGTGCAGTGACGGCAGTGCAAGTGAAAATCCTAATTTGCAAAATGAATATTCTGATGCATTCACAAATTTTGCTATGAATATAAGATTAAGAAAAAGTTCTTACTCACAATATGCTCAGCGGGTCTTCTTTGAACGTTTGGGAAGTCTCACAATTTCTTTCCGTGAATCATTACGAGTTTTTGTATCCACAAATGGCTGCATGAATGCCATAAAACAAGAGAGGTGAAAAACCTGTTATGATAATTCATATGACCATAAATTTGTTTGAGTCACCAGGAAAGCAGACAATATCATTCAAAACATGAGTCCCTACTCTATCGGAAGGTTGATCAGCCAGAATCACATGGCACAAATAAAACCAGACCAAGATGAAGATACTCACATGACTCACATAAAGAATCCAGACACAAAAATTCCACATGAATTGATATATATAAACATTACTGTTACAATTTTATTCGTACCTTAGTTACAATTAAATTACAAATGTAGATAACAGTACAAATTAAGCTGTCATCATATAGATAGATAATTTTTGGGAAATTAATTACAGTCAACCACATGAATCACTTTCCCTCAGTCTATTCTGTTCGTGTTCAGTTATGTAATACAAGCAGTTTTAACAACTTATTGGACAATGGTAATTCTACTCACTGCAAAAGCAACAAAATCTCCGACTTCACAAATTCTTCAGGCTGGTCTCCCCTATTCCATGTGATTCATCTAGTCCAATGAGCCATTTATTGCAAGGTTGAATTCATATTTGATTTGACGAGGAAATTTTCACACAGTTGACTTTTGTGAAATGTTAACAATCAAAAATCTAGCATTCCAATAATGATGCTTACCTCTTCCATTTTACAAGTCTGCCCACTCCTTTTGGCACAAGCAGTAATCTGGAACTTAATTGAAAGCCAAATTCAAGTATGAAGTTTTCAGGATGACCCTCAATGACTAACAAACAGAGACTGTTTTAGTGTTATATCAGAAGTTACAACGATGGTTCTTGACATTAATTAGCTACAAAATCACCGATTGAACGCATAGTAAAACATAAGATAGTTCACCAAGTAAATGCATAAAGGCCAAAATACTAGTAATTTAAAATTCTACTAATTTGATTAAATTTACAATTCACATACATATATAAACTTTAGACAATCGATGTCAGCTTTTCAAAGATACTGTGGTAAAAAGAATGCAAAAAGAAATAAGAAGGCATCATTCTAACCTCTTCCCATTTTTTTTGAAGTTCCAAGAGTTCTTGGCAGTACGCAAGGCACTCTGCATGGTATAAAGCAGCCAATTCTTTTATCAACGCCTTCCTTTTGATGATACCAATCACTTCAGCAGGAAAAACATGAATGTAAGCCACATAACAGAAACCCATTAACAGTCATTGTCCATGTCAAGGACACTGAACCTTCGATAGCAAAATTTCACCAATCATTCTTTTATTGAAGAGAATTCTAGTTCTTAATAACAAGATTAGCAGAAATTTGCTACTTTTTCACTACTCTATGCCCACCAAAATCAGATTATATAAAAGTCAAAACCTTTGATTAATGATAAAACTTTCTACTGATAAAAAAATTGACTTAACAATAAAAAAATGCATGCTTAGTTATATAAATTACTAAAACAGACAAGCACCAATCAATTTTGCATAAGATAACACAAAAGAAAAGAGAGCAAACAGTTAGTTAAAGAAAAATAAAACCCAAACTATCATTAGAACTTCAATCATGAGCTTACACACTGTTCTCTATACAAAAAAATCAAAACCCATAAATCTGTGTAAAGGAATCAAATATACGGTCAGTCGTCAACTGTCCAAAGCTGCATGGACATTTTAGAACTATAAATTGTTCAGTTAGCAGTTCTGTACCTTGTTCTTTTTTTTTTTTTTTTAAATTTTGATCAACAAAAAGGAAAGTAAGCGTAGCTATGCACATTCAAAAACAATCAAGAACCCTAATGCAAATCAAAGAAATACGTAGCATCGAGAGAAAGAGAGGGAATTACTTCGACTTGGATCGAACGGAGTTGAAGAATCTCGTTGAGAGGAGGAATGCGGATGACGATTGGCTGAGAGTTGCTTTTGTTCTTCACCCATTCTTATGAAAGAATCAATTCAGGGGTCGCCTCTGCGACTAAAACAACAATCAAAATTAACTGAGATTAGGGAAATTTGGCTTTTCGTTTCCGTAAATTGAAGCGAAAGACAGTGACGCACACAACAGGAATCGAAAAACAACGAACATTTTTAAAACAACCAAATATAAAAAACCAAAGAAAGCAACAGGCCCAAAACACATGGACTTGCTATGGATCCAAAGTTACAATGACAATACGATCGGCCTGCCCCTTTTTTAAACTTCTTTTTTTGTTTGTTAAGTTACAACCCAGATTTAAAGATTCCGAGATTATACAATTTAATGATTGAATTAAAAACAAAAAATTATATTTATTATCAGCAATTCAATAATTATATTTATCATTGAATTAAAAATTTAAGTGAAAGAAACCCTACTTTATAAAATATTTTAAAAAATTAAAATATTTTAAATTTAATTAAACTCACAAATTCAAGTGAAAATATGACAAGTTAGGTGCACATTCTAGGTATAAACTCAAATTTGTGCTGTTTTATGGAATGCTTGATCTTCATTTACATTAGAACCATAAATGAGCGTGCTATTAGGGCTACCAAAGTAACATGCAATTCAGAAATTAGCCTATTTAACTCCATATTTAAGTAAATTAGGATTCAAATAAAATCAGTCGGTTAAATTGTACGTTTAATTATAAGTCGATTTAACCCAATCTGTTTGCCCTATGAATTAAATGAGTTAGCCCATTTAACCTACCAATCAACTCATTTATTTAAAAAATTAACTATATATTAATTTAAAAATTAACATAAATATATTATTTTATAATTTTAAATATTTCGTTTAAAAACTAAAAAATTAATGAGTATATTCACAAAATTTATTTTAATAATATTAAAAATTATAAAATTTAAAATAAATTTATTAATAATAATAATAATAATAATAAATTATTTTAAATAATATTAAAATCGATCCGCTAATGACCCGTTTAGACCTACTAACTCAAAGGTTGAGTTAGGACTTACAAGATATAAACCTGCATAATAAACAGATCGACCCAAACCAGTAGGCTTATGGTCGGTCTACTGCAAACCGGACCGGCGACTAGCCCATTTGACAGGCATACTAGCTTATGTTATGTTTGTTCCTTGCGAGAGAACGGGTGAAGAACAAGAAAGAAGAGAACAATGGTCGAGCTACAAACAAATGTCTTTTGGGTAACACATTCCAAGAATCATTCGTATATTCTTCAACTTTCTAGACATAACTAAACCAATTTTAACTGATTAAATTATATAATACCTGTCAAATGGATTGGATTAGGATGACAACAAATCTGAACGTATCAGTGATATTAGCGCTGAATAAATTGATGAATGTACCAAAATTAACTAATATGGGCAGCTTTTCAAATGTCAAAATTGATTTGTAGAGTTCACTGCAGCAAAAACTTGAGGATCGTGCTGTGCTCCATTCCGTTCACTACAAGTTTCTCGGAAACAGTAACAGATGCCATGCATACAAACCCTTTTGCAACATCATGAACGAATCTTCCATTTCCCAAATCTGTCATTTCTTCCAAGTTGTGAATCTTCCATAGCTGTATTCTGCTCTTCGTTTGGAATCTGTGGTCGTTTGAAAGCTGATAAAATGGGAAAACAGACTAGTATTGAGAACCTATTGCAATGTACATGACTCCTATCAAACCAATTCTAATTTACACGACGAAGGAAGCAAGATCAGACTGTAATCAGACTCATAGTAAGCTCCATACTGTACGGGATATCAGTTCATATAAAAGAATGAAGACACACACTACATAACCATAGTACATCTTTTCACCCATTCCTCAATCTCAATGTGATTAAACAACATATGAAGAGTGCCTAAAAGAATTCGACATGAATTAAGAGGATAGAATATCATACGATATCGGGAATAAGATACTTTAGCATTTTCCAAAAGGGCCAAGGGAAAACAAGAATATAGTACAATTCATCATACATGAAAAATCAATACGACAAGTTAAGCAGTTACTAAAAAAGACTAGCATACAGCCAAAAAACAAATCAGAACCAACAATTAATAAAAGGGCAACTAATATATAGGCTCAGTAAGAGGAAAATCATGCATTAAACTAGTATTAAACTCACATTTAATAGACGATCCAGCAAGACAAGTAAGCCTTGAATTTGTCTTAGCCTCAGCTAACGGAGCTGGCTTCTCCTTCATGGCCATGCGAACATCCCAAACACGTATAACCCCATCTGATGACGCCGATGCCACTAGAAATGGATCTTCGCCTCCATCATTACGAGTGAGAACAACAACACCTTTCACCCGGGAAGAATGAGCACCTTCAATGCAATATGCTACCTTTCCATTATTTGTGTCCCATGCTGTAATATTCCGGTCCTCACCACCAGTAAATAGAACTCCATTCTACCAAAAATATAAATTAAGTTCATGAATTGAAAAGAGCAGATAATGGGCACGCCTTAACTTATGAACTATAAACCACAGCCACAAAAGATAGCACTATTGCAATCTTAATGGAAGCAATTTGATGATCCTAGATGCGCGTCCATATGCATGGGGTATTTAATTCTCGACTTGATCCAAACACATCCAGGTTGGTGTGATTAGATGTATAAATAGATGCCTTAAAGCAATCTTTGAACTTCATGCAGATCCTAGAGAGGAAATGTAGGGATTACTAAGTGAAGCAAAAAATTTGGGCAAAGCCCTGAAATAAAAAGATGGCAGTTGCCATCTTACCTTGCCATTACAAGTATTCCGTATTTTATTCTGAAAGAGGTGGGCAAAGGCCCGCATCTAGAATAGACTAAAGGAAAGTATGCCCATCAAGATCATTTTATCTTCCAATTAACTTTCTATGTAAGCTTTCCATCATCCATCATAACTATTATGCTAACTACTACAAAAATCATTAATGAAATTATAAAGCACGGCCATGATGAATATAACACATTTAGGTTTTCTAGGAGACTAGAACCAGTTGAATCAGAGAGCCTGAGAGTACACAAATGGAGCCAGCAGGCAGATGGAAAAATTAGAAAGAGGTTTAGTAAGAGGTAATGAAGCTGTATAGATTACATAATTGTGTTTGGTATCATACCAAAATGAAATATTGTCTTTCAATAGAAAGGGCGAAAACATGCAAATAAGTTCATCCAAATTATGTAAAATAGTATTCCCGTCTGCATTTAGAGAGCTTCCTGCTGTTTAATTTCTATATCCCATTATATAGATATATATGATCTGCTTCTACTCTCAGAATAAAGCAAGCAAGCAAGCACCCAAAGACAATTAGTTCACTATAAAAATACTTAAATTTATCACTTACTTTCGTCCCTTAAATCATCAATTAAAATAAAAGATTATACAATAATCTGACAATTACAACAACAAAAATTATTTAATCAAACCCCAAATCAACAAATTAAAAAAAAAAAAAATTGATGAAACTAACCTCTCCAGGAGCCGAACAGAGAACCCTTTTCTTCCCATTCAATTCGCACAGAAGCTTTGCATCCTCAGCTTTATGAATGCCGACTTTATCTTCAGTAACCATATAAAACTTCTCCCCACTCATATCAAACTTAATCAAATTCGCTTCTTTGCCAATTTTATGATAAAAACTCCTTCTCCCTCTCACCAAATTCACCATCGCCAAGCACTCGTCCCTGCCAACGGTCAAAGCAAGCTTGCCAGAACGATGAACGGCCAAGTCATTGATTCCTTTTTTGTGAACCTTAAACGACTTCAAAAGAACAAAAGGGTCAGCGTCAAAGATGGAAACGAACCCATCTGCAGAGGTTGAAAAGAGGTTGCGAGGAACTGATAAGTTTTGAGGAGTGTAGAAAGCGAGAGACGTAACCGACGAAGAGTCGTGGGGGTGGAGGGCGCCGAGAGAAGACGACGTAGAGAGGTCGTAAAGGTGTATGGTGTCGTCGGTGGATCCCGAAGCGGCCGCTGAGCCGGAAACAGCAACCGTGGTGATCGGAGAAAGGTGGGAAGGGTATGAGAAAAGCTGGGTTAGTGTTAGGCTTTTTTGGTCCGAGGAAGTATGTTTTAGGGGTTTAAGTTTGTAACCCCAAATGAATTTTTCGTAGGATCCTGCTATTAAACTCATGATTATGGATTCTGAATTCTCGGTTGGATCAACTTAGCTTTCTGTGTAGGAAGGATGGAGAATTGAAGGTTTTGCTAGGGTTTGAAGAAAATGTGATATGACAAAAATGCCATTACAAATCCAGGAATTATTTGTAAGGAAAACAATTTTGTTATTGTCGGAGGTTTAAACTGCAAATTTAATGATATTTTAACATTTTCTTTTATGAATTTCAGAAGAGATTAAAATTTATTAGTTTGAAACTTTAATTTGAAGCTGGTGCAGTGAATTCTACCTGTAATTTGATCACTTGTAGAAAGATATCATTAAAAGTTCTCAATTTTTATTCATATTCTTATAATCTTTAATGGAAAAGGTTATAATATTAAGATTCCTTTCCATATTCTTATTGGTAACAAAGTTGTCGTATATTTACTTTATAATATTTAGTTAAATAGAAGGTTCCTTTGAATAAAAATGGTAAATAAGGTCAAAGTAGTTAATAGAAGAGGAAAGCTTCAAAATAAGCAAGTGTTTGGCAGTGTTGCTAAGCTCGACCATTAGAGGTAACTCCCCATTCAATCTATTGTGTGACGATTCCCCATTTAGGAGCAAATCTTTCTAGGGTTAGTCCATCTTGGTTGAGGCTAATCATGTAAAAAATCTGCGGACTGAGACATAATTGAGGTTAAAAATGATGAAGAGATTCCGTCAATGAAAAAATCAGCATTCAGGAAAATTTTAGTTAGTCTGAACTCTCGTCTGTTGCTTCCATGATTTCAAACTCCAGTATGCTTAAAATAGTGTATATGTCAGCGGTTGTTGGATGAGATCGATCAGCTACCCGGAACTCATGTACAAGCCTTCCTATCTCTATCCAGCTACAACCAGGGGCTTTCTTCAATCCTCTATCTCTAAGAAAAGTCCTCATTTTTGCAACTCCATCCCATTTCCCTGCTGCAGCATATATGTTTGAGAGCAATACATAATTTCCCGCATTTTCTGGTTCCATTGCTATTAGCCTCTCAGCAGTAAACTCTGCTAGTTTGGTATCAGAGTACATCTTGCAGGCACTCAACAATGGTCCCCACACTCGAGCATCTGGTTTGAAGGGCATAGTCTTTACAAGTTCTCCAGCTTCATTCATAAGCCCAGCACGTCCGAGCAAATTCACCATGGAAGCATAGTGTTCCTGGCTAGGTTCATAGCCATAAGATTCCTTCATCTCTTCGAAAATTTCTCGCCCTTTTTCAACAAGTCCTGAATTAACACAAGCTGTCAATAATCCAAGAAACGTTATTAGATCTGGTCTCAAATTTGATTGCTTCATATGAATGTACAACCTGAAACACTGTGACCAGTCTCCATGCTTAGCACATGCACTGATCATGGAGTTCCAAGTGATTATATCCTTAGAATCCATTTTCGCTTCATCAAAAAGTTTCCTTGCCATCTGTATGCATCCACATTTTGCATGGCTGATAAGAATTGCTGTATTAACAGAAGACAGAGCATTTAGACCTAATTTAATTGAATACCCATGTAAGTATTTTACTTGTTTTACTGCACCTAGATTCACACAGGCAGGCAAAACGTTAATAATTGTTACAAAATCAACTTCCATTCCATCCAGTTTCATCTTTGAGAAAAGGGTCAAAGCTTCAAGAGATTGATCATGTGTCACATATCCTTTGATCATGGAACTCCATGACACAACAGTCTTGTTCTTCACAGAGTCAAAGATGTTTCTTGCATATCTTAGATGTTCACATTCGCAGTACATGTTAATAAGAGAATTATGTACTGACACTTGATAATCTGAACCATTTCTCAATACATGGGCATGCATTTGCTTGCCCCATTCGATATATTTAACCTTGGCAATAGAAGAAACTGCAGCAATTGCAGTATATAAATCCATTCTAACCCCATATCTTCCCATACACATCAACAGTTCTAATGATTTTTTTGGACAACTACTTCGAGAATATGCAGATATCATTATATTCCACACAACACAGTCCTTCTCGGGCATTGTTTCAAACAACAATCTCGCA
>JAWDEX010000006.1:2044114-2055771 GCA_035221805.1 Trichilia hirta | reverse complement strand
GTTAAAATAAACAAATAAAAATAATGGAATTTATTTTGTTTGATCAAGAAAATTTTTTTATTTTTTCAAAGAAATACTTCTTAAATATTATCATCAATCTTTTTTTCTTTAAAAGAATATTTTTATCAGTACCCACAATGTATACAAAACAAAAAAAAGAAAAGAAAGAAAATTATAATTTGTTTATCATTTTAAATAAGGTTTAATGAGTGATGCTATTTTCACTCATCTTTTACTTTCATAAAGCTACTTATTTAAATACACCCATTTAAAAATAAAAAAATTTATTCAGGTACTAATAACACTTACCTTAATTTCATAAATAATTTTTTAGTTTTTTAATTTTTAATAAATCCCACAAATGAAAGAAAGAATTTTTGGTAGAACATAGTATCACAATTGAAAAAAAAAAAAAATTCAATCCAAGTATAACATATAACATTTGATAATAATAATGGAGCCAAGGAAAAAATTAGTTCTCTTGTGGTTAATAAACAAACTCCTGAAAAAGTCACAATGATAACTCTAGAAAAAAACTCTTTCTGATATTTAAAAAAAAAATATGGGTAGAGAATTTATTATTTTTAACTTGTGATGGGTAACATAATAAATGTGTAATCTATATAAAAATATTATTTATTTTAATCCATTATTAATATATAAAAATTAAAATATTTTAATTTTGAGATTTTAAACTAAAAATTTGGATTGAAACAAAAATAATAAATTAAGAAATAAAAATGCAGTGTAGATAAGTAATAGATAATTTCTCTTGTAAAATAAAGCTCAGCAACACTTAGACAAGAGGAGAAAGATCAGTAATTAAAGTGTAATCAATTTGTTTTTTTAGTGTATTTTAATTAAGGTTAAAAATATAAATGCAGAAGGAATGGGGATTAAAGGATTTAAGAGAGATTTTAATAACATCACTCTTAAAAAGAAAATGTTAAATAAGGTCAAATAGGAAAGGTTCAAAGGGAGCAAGTGGTTGGCAGTGTTGCTAAGCTTGACTATTTCAGTACTCACAATGTATATACAAACTTAAGGATATGATATTCAAAACACATTACTAACATCACAATTCGAAACAAAGCCTCAAACAGATGGAGAAAAAGATTGTAAATTATTCAAGGAAAAATAACCACTAAATATTTTCCTAATTTTATCAGGGACTGTATTTCATCTTGGGTTGAGCCTTATGGGATTCTAAAAAAGAAACTTATGCCTCTCATTTGTTATGCTGTTTAGTTGAACCAAGACTCAGATCATGTGGACTCGTTTCCATCTCTTCATGGTAGAATATGAGCATAAAATCTTGAACCACCGGACATTTTCTGCAGAATAAAGAGGTAATTCAGTCACTCCATAGGGGAAATTTCCAGCTGAAGCAAATATTTAATCTTATATTTTGGCTGGTCTACAGGGGAAACTCCCAAGTCAATCCATTATGTGATGTCACCCCATTTAACCGCAAATCTTTCAAGACTTAGTCTGTCTTGGTTGAGGCTACTCGTATAAAAAGTCTGCAGACTGAAACTTCATTAAGGTTAAAAGTGATTGAGAGATTCGTCAATGAAAAAAATCAGCATTAATGAAAATTTTAGTTAGTCCTAACTCTGTCTGTTGCTTCCATAATTTCAAACTCCAGCATGCCTAATATAGTATATATATCATTGCCTTTTGGATGAGATTGTTCAGCTTCCCGGAACTCATGTACGAGCCTTCCAATCTCTATCCAGCTGCAGCCAGGGGATTTCTTCAATCCTGTATCTCTAAGAAAAGTCCTTATTTTTGGAACTCCACCCATTTCACTGCTCCAGCATATATGTTTGAGAGCAATACATAATTTCCAGCATTTTCTGGTTCCATTGTTATAAGCCTCTCAGCAGTGAACTCTGCAAGTTTGGTATCAGAGTGCATCTTACAGGCACTCAACAAGGGTCCACATATCTGAGCATCTGGTTTGAAGGGCATAGTCTTTACATGTTCTCCAGCTTCATTCATATGCCCAGCACGTGCATGTAAATTCACCATGGAATTGTAGCGTTCCTGGCTAGGTTCATATCCATTCCTTCATCTCTTTGAAAATTTCTGGCCCTTCTTCAACAAGTCCTGAATTAACACAAGCCGTCAATAATCCAAGAACCATTATTAGATCTGGTCTCAAATTTGATTGCTTCATATGAATGTACAACTTGAAACATTGAGAACAGTCTCCATGCTTAGCAAATGCACTGATCATTGAGTTCCAGTTGATTATATCCTTAGAATTTATTATCTCTTCATCAAAAAGTTTCCCTGCCATCTCTATGCATCCACATTTTGCATAGCTGATAAGAACTGCTGTATTGACAGAAGACAGAGTATTTCGACCTAGTTTAATTGACTACCCATGCAAGTGTTTTACTTGTTCTAATGCACCTATATTCATACAGGCAGGCAAAACGTTAATAGTTATCACAAAATCAACTTCAATTCCATCCAATTTAATCTTAGAGGAAAGGGTCAAAGCTTCAAGAGATTGATCATGTGCTACGTATCCTTTGACCATGGAACTCCATGACAAAACGGTCTTCTTCTTCACAGAGTCAAAAATGTTTCTTGCATATCTTAGATCTTCACATTCGCAGTGCATATCAACAAGAGAATTATGTACTGACAATTGATAATCTGAATCATTTCTCAACACATGGGCATGCATTTACTTGCCCCATTCGATATGTTTAACCTTGGCCATAGAAGAAACTGCAGCAATTGCAGTAAATAAATCCGTTCTAACCCCACATCTTCTCATATTCTAATAATTTTTTCGGACGACTACTTCGAGAATATGCAGATATCATTATATTCCACACAACACAGTCCTTCTCGGGCATTTTTTCAAACAACAATCTCGCATCTTCTAAACTTCCCAGTTTCGAATACAATGACAACAATGCAGTATTCACCGACAAATCTCTGCACAAATCACTCACAACCACCACACAGTGAACTTTTTTACCCAATTCCAACGAATTCAAATCAACACTTGATCTCAACAAGTTAAATAAAATACCCGAATCAGGCTCCACACCCTCCATTCTCATCAGCTTAAAAAACTCAAAACTTTGATAAGGTTTTCCATTTTGAGCAGCCTCACAAATCAACGAGTTCCAATAACTCTTTGAATGTTTCGACTTTCTCTCCATCGATACTTGCTCATTCTCTAAACCACCATCACACTTCACATAAAAGCCCTCAACAGCATCACCCACATCGTCAAATGAATCAAAACCCATTTTCACAACCTGCCCATGAATCTTTTTCCCATTTGTAACATCTAACAAGCAGGAACATGATTTAAAAACAAAAGGGTAAGTATCTTCCTTCGGGTACATGCACTGCATCACCATTCGTTGGTACAACAAAAGGCTCTTTCCATATTCACCAAACTTGGTCAAATTTTTCAACATTGTGTTGTAAAGAAGTGAACTTGGACTTCTAATAGAGCCAAAAACTTGTTGGGAGTGATTGGGGAGGCCAAGATTGGAGTAAGAGTCAATAAGTTTAGAGGATAGAGTAAGATTTTGGTGGAGGCCATGGAGAATGTATCTAGCGTGGATTTGTTGAAGATGTTGTGGGTTTTTGCAGAGGTTTAACAGAGAAGAAGAGTCGGAGGTGAGTGACCTTCTTTGGGTGTCGGGAAAGTGGGGGAATTTCAATGGGAAAAGATGTCGTGATCGATAAGCGTAGTGCATGCTATGAAGGAAACCAGAAAGCATTTACCTGAACGTGAGCATTTAAGAACCTATTTCTTCTCTAGGTAAATAAAATAACATAATTAATTAAATATTAAAATAAATAAATAAAAACACTCTTTCCCTTATTTATTTCACATCCCTTTTATTTATATTTTAAAATAAATTTTTTATATAATTTATTGAATTTTTTTATATAAATAAATAGGAGATAAAACCACAATTTTGTTAGATATCACAATAGATAGTTGAAAAATAAAGCTAAAAATATACTTGTCTTTTAATATTATTAATTACGATGATGGATTTTAATTTTAGATAAATGTTACGAATTTTTTAAGGATGGGTTTATTTAAACTTTATTTTTTACTCTAAGTACTCTTATTTTAATAAAAAATTATTAGAAAAATATCTTTTATGTAAATTATTATTAAAGACAATATAAAAATATATAAAAAATTACTTTTGACACTCATTGAAATACATTTACTTATAATTTTTTTTAATTTAAATCATAATTTTTTTAATATCAAAACAATTTATTATAAATTTTTGCAATTAACTCATGGAAAAAAAATAAAATTTTTGAAAAATTCAAATGGTCTAAAGAATTTCTTTTACATGTTGATTTTATAAACTATTCTTATAATTTATAAATTATTTAGAGCAAAGTTCATAAAATATTATTTTTAATTATAAGTATGTCTTATTTTAATTTAATTAATTATACTTTAATAAGCCTTAATTTTATTTTATTTTAATAGATGCCGTTAATTTGTGTAATATTTAATTTTATTTTGATTTGCCCATATATTCATATTTTTTCTGGAACAATCTGAATAGTATTAATATAGTATGATAATGTTAATTTATGAAATAATTTTTCAGTTAATTATTATATTGAGAAAATTATTTAAAATTTTATTTGAACTTAAAACGAAACGGGGTAAATATTTTTATGAGTGGTAGAAAGAAAAATTAAAAAATTTTAATTAAGAACGTTTTAAATATTTATAAAGATGTATAAATTAAAAATAATTTTTTAATTTTTTTTCAATGGAATGCATAATAAAAGATATTGAGAGTAAAATTAGAGTGAAAATTAATTGGCCGTTTCTCTAATTATTTTATTAGACTCTCAGCTTCTAATTAAAACATATATATTTTACTCAAATTATTTTCCAACCTTCCTTGTCACCAATAATAATAATAATAATAAATGAAAATAAATAAAAGAATCTTCCGTCATTCTTCGGTTCTTCCTTTCTCCATTGAAAGACAAGATTATTAAACCCGGATGCCAATTGTCTGAACGTAAGAAGGCCCATGATTTGCTCTCTGTTGAAGACAGCTTTATCGTCAAATCTTTCCGCATTACACGTAAATTATAGAAAAATTGACAGAAATGATTATATTTTAGTACTTAATTTCAAATATATATATATATATATATTTTTTTTTATTACGAAAAAGCTTTCCTACTTAATCATCACTACAATAATTAACTATATAGGGACTCAACACCCACCCCTTTTAAGAATTATGACAGCAGATCACACGGCACCATCCGTTCAAAGTCAAAGATCGTATATAGAGATCACACTACAATAATATTAAGCATAGTATAAAATTCTGCCCTGACTTCCTTAGCGCTTCAACAGAGAAGGTAACAATAGTAATAATTGAAGCTGGGACCGAGAGATCCACAGATAAAATCCCTACCACTAATCCCGACCCAGGGGGAGGGGTTAATTAGATTAAAAAAGCTTCTTTAAATTTAACCAAAACAACTTTTGTTAAGGACATTACCTCTACAGTCTTTTAAATAAAATAATTAATTAAAATGACAAAATATAAAAGTTCAAAACCCTCTCCCAACTCATCTTGAACTCTGTTAAACTATTTGGACTGTCAAACTCTTTAGAACCTTGGTTTCAATTATTGGCAGCGTAGGCATTTGGGAAATAACATGACTTTGAGATATATTTTGTTCTCATTTAAATCCTTTAATTTTATACGATTTAATTTATATAATTTTATATGTTTTAATTTATAATAAAATAAATTTTAAAATAATAACTTAAAAAAATATGAGAAAATATTGTATAATGATAATAATTTAGATTTTTTGTTATCTAAAAAATATTAAAAAAATTGTCAAAGATGAACTATAACTCTTGAATTTGAGACATCGAAATTGATTTCAAGAGTGACAAGGATAAGATAGAGTTTGAGTGTATAGTTATAGACGATTTTTGAGAGTGATATATATACTACTTACAAGAGTTAAATTAATGCTAAAAACTGAGTTCAAGTGTATATAGATAGAGATAGTTTTGCAGAGTAATATATAAACAACTTTACAGAGCTGAGTTGATACTAAAAATTCAACTTGACCATGTAGTTATAGATAATTTCTAAGAGTAACATATGAATTACTTACAAGAGTTAAGTTGATGATAAAAACTGAATCTAAGTGTGTAGTTAGATACTAATTTCGAGAGTAGTAATATAACTGATTTCGGGAGTTACATATGTACTATTTATGAGAGTGATAATGTAGCTACTTTTGAAGTTTATTATATAACTGATTTTAAGATTTAATTCGGAACGTAATTATTTGCAAGAGTGATGATGTAACTAATTTTGATAATTATTGATACATAACTATTTTAAAATGTTTAGAATATAATTATTTTCAAGAGTGATGAGGTTTTTCTAATATATGCAAATTTATGATGACTGGTAAAAGACTGAGGATGCTAACATCTGACTACTTTCTTATTACGGTGACAACTTTATCATTGATGAGAGTATCGAATAGGATATAGCATAAACTTATTACGGTGCAAAGGACACTATTTTGACAAACTTGTTTAAGGCACTTCTTAAATTTAGACAAAATCAAGTTCTCCAATAATTTGATCCACCATTTACTTCTTCAAGAGGTGAGATGTGGTTTTTCATTGAGGGTGGGAGCATTAGATTCTCAAAACATGAGTTATATCTCATTACAGTTTTGAATTATGGCCATTATTCAATTTTTAAAGGGGAAAATAATTGACTATTAGATCAATATTTTAGTGATCACACGGGTTTACTTTGCGAGAATTAGACAATATGTAACTTAGATGCAATGAAGTTGTCTCTATATTATCTTATTGATAAGATAATATTAAAAGAAATGTATACCTTAAAAGCCAATCATGATGTAATCTATGATTATAATTTTGTAAATCTCGTAAATTTTATAATTAATAAAATGAGTAATTTTATCTTATCTTATCTTTTTATCATATTTATATGTATATTTGATTTTTATATTATGATAAAGCTAATGGAATGTATATAATAAACATTGTTATGATAAGTTTATATTTATAAGACTTTGTATTAGTAGTATCATTTCTAAATATTTTTATTCATAAAATTATAAATTGGGGTATTTATAGTATCAGACAGATTAGTATACACTATCTTTACTTTATGTATGATAAAGGATAATCAATTTTATAAATTACTTGTGCAGTAGCACTAAAAAAAGTGTATAAGTGCTTATTGATTAATTATGAATTCACTTAATAGACTCACACAATATGTTCAAATGCTAATTACATTTAATTATCAATTAAAAAATTATTGTATCAGTTATGTAAATGATCTTTAAGCTTAATAATATCATGGTTATCTTGTAGATAAATTATCATATTTTGATATTACTCAGGACAAGTCTATATTAAAGCTTGTGATAGATAGGTATTAAGTATTGTAAGACATATATGAACATATATGAATGTTTGAGTAAGAATCCATCAGCTTTAGTATTTGAGATAGAATACTCTATGAAAATAATACAAATTTAACTCATAAAATCCTCGGTCAAGATAAGATATTATATTTAATTAAGAAGAGTGCACTTAATAGTAATACATAATAGAATTGTTATTTATTATTTATTATACATAGCATTAAATCTAAAAAAATTTAATAATAATAACATACCCCTGATTTGATCGGAGTATTGTGTGATAAAAAGATTAAATTATATGCTAATTAATGATGGATAGGTTTATTAGTTGAAGTTTATACTTTATTATAATTTGAGGATCGTATTATATGGCTAGGAGTTAATATTGATCTATAGAAATATTTAATTAATCTTAATAAAGATTGATTAAATAAAATAAACTAAGAGGGTTATTTTGAAAATTATGTTTACTATCGATTTTTCTATTGATTCTTGCCATAAATTGCATTAAATATTTCTTAACTAGATTATGCAATACTTTAATATATAAAGCTAAAATAATATGATTGGTTAACCTAATCTTATATATAATATAAGAGGTTATATATTAAGTATTTCATCCTAACAAATAAAAGCTTAATAAGTGGCATAATCTTGGTTTTACACTAATGTTACACATGGATGGTTATGATGCATAGGATATATTTTACTTTGGATCACACATTTGACTTAATATTTTTTATATGTTTTATCTAATTAATTGTTGATTAATATAAAAAATATAAATAGAAAAATATTGGTTACTTTTCATTTTAAGAAATTAAAAAAAAAATTTCAAGTTTCTTCTTCCTTAAACGTCATTCTTCTCTTTGCCAAAGTGTGTTCAATTTTTGATCATTTTGAATTATTTAAAATTTATTTTAAGGTTTTTAAATGTGATCCACAAACTTATATGGTCAATTTCAAGTGCTAAAATTGAATTTCATCTACTTGGAAAGTTAAGGTTTTGCTAGAAAAACTTAACTAATCAAAAAAGTTTTGATTGGGTTTTTTGTAAAGTCAAAGAAGGGAATAGAAAGGCAAGAGAATCACTTGATAGAGAACTGTCTAATTTGATACTCTAAAGCTTCAAAAGATTGAATTTAAGCATTGAAATCAAAAGAACATAAGGTATGTTTTCTTGAAAAATTTAAACTACTATATGTATTCGTTACCTAGATCTTAATGTATACAAATTTAATTTTATGAATTAGAAAACTTTACATGCTATAAAATTTTTAGTGGTATTAGAGCTTTATGGCTAGTTATTAAGTACATTATGGATATGTGATTATAGATGATGAATTGAGCTTGAATCTCAGTGAAAAAAAGGCTAGTTTCGATTTTCGTAGTCTAAGTTTGTGTAAAATAATTTGAGTGTTATTACTGGTTGTTGCCATGTATTTTATGATCATTTTATCATGTATTGAAAATGTTTAAATTCTGAAAAATTGGACATTGAATGGTGTTGTGGTGTTGTCAAAATTTTGTGCGTAAAAACAGTACACGATTGGCGATAGATGATGTTTCTAAAATAGTTTTAGAACTTTTCTGCCATGGTGTTTTTCATCAGTTGAAAAATAATATGATAAAAATTTTAAACCAATTACCAATTGGTTTAGGTGTTTAATTGTTAGATGCCAAGTGTTCGTCACAATTTCGACAAAAGTGTGCATATATAAAAATTATTCTAAAATTTTTTGAATGTCAAAATTTATTTCATAGAATTATTCCATATACCTCTTATATCATCTAAATGGTCCATTTAGGCTAAATTTAGTGTAATTTAATGTTTTAGAAATTTGTACATGAGATAGCTAATTTATGAGAACATTGCACTAAAGGTTGTCGAAAATTACTAAGTTAGCTTAAAAAGCTCAATTATGTGTAACATAATACTTGTTCTTTATATATAAATTTATTTATGAAATTATCATTTATAATAAAAGTTATCACATTTAAGTATATGTCGATATATCTAAAAAATAATAACTTTATAAAGAATAAGTATGATTTTTAAATTGTTACATATGCATCATCTAAGTGTGAATTCTCTTGCATATTTGAAATGTTCATATGATTAATGTGCTATACATGTTGATATATATAGTTATAAATGTAATAAACTTGTTTAATGAATGATATAAACATGTAAATTAACGTGAGGCCAATTTAATTAAAATTTCTTTTATGATTAATGTTAAGTAGTAATGTTGAATGTTAAGAATATTTCACATAGCTTTTCAAACATTTATATGTTAATCGAATTCTACAATACGATGTGATTTGTTATATTACACAGGGCCTGTTTCTTTGTAGTCATGAATTAATATATTTACGTGAGGTATTTGACTTGAGTGTAGTCATGTAGTATTATTGTATCACACAAGGATTAGATGATAAAACTTGGTTCATAAAAAATATTAGTTTAACTTAATTGAAATTTGTGATTTGTTATGTCACACAAGATCATAAAATTCTATATGCTAAAAATATTAGCAGTTATAAGTGTTATAATTGATAAGAGTTTACTTAATTAATTAAAAAATGCATAAGTTGTTATGTTATACAAACTTATGATATTCATGTTAATTGGGATTCAAATACCTACAAGAAAATATTATGATTATTTCTCTATTTACATGTTAAAGCATTGTGCATTTCGATTAAAATAGTGGGAGCATTTAAGATTTTATTATTTGATTTCTTAATTTATTAATACTCATAATGATCATGTCTATAATATTTTTAACATATTTTGATATAGATTAAATATGCCTACCATACACAATTCGCTTTATACCATGCTTGCATTTGAAAAATTGATTAGTCTTGATAATATCTCTGATTGGCAATGCACACCTAGAATTGTTTTAGTGTGTAAAAGGATTACCTATATTCTATATTCTTGACTCTCCAATGCCTAAAGCTATACTAGATGGTACATCAGAGAATGAGAGACAAACATTTAAGAAATAAAAAAAAGGATGATAAAATAGCTAGATGACATATATTGGCTGAAATGTCGAAAGAATTACATTACCAACATGAAAAACTTGATGCTTAGTCTATTATACTTTGCTCACAAGAGTTGATTGAGAGTAACATAAGAGTATTCGAGTACCAAATAACCAAAAAACTTTTTAGTTATAAAATGCAGACTAGTGAATTTATATGCGATCATGTTTGAAAGATGATTGAATGGATAGAGCATCTTGATGATTCAGGGTTTTGTTTAGAACATGTGCTCTAAATTAAACTCATTCTTCAGTCTCTCACACCTATCCTTAATGATTTTATCAATATTTTTCATCTAAACAAAATTAATGTAACCTTAGTAGAGCTACGTAATATGTTAAAAATGACTAAAGGTCAGATCTTATCAAATAAAAAGTTCAAAAAAGTTATTTTAATATTTGGTGATTCTTCTAGCACTTAAAAGGGTAATATTAAAAGGTTTAACAAGAAAAAGAAGAATCACAAAAACCTAAAGCTGGGGTCTAGAATAAAAATAAACAATCATAAAAAAAAGACTAAAGGTAGTTATTTTTATTGTGAAATTGACGAGCAATAGAAAAGAAATTATAAGTAGTACCTTTTTATAAAAGCTAAAGAAAAGTAAGTAGTTACTGTAGGCTTTACAAGCATGTTTGTAATAGCCCCCAATTTTTTTTTTAATGGATTAACATGATTTTAGAAGTTTAAAATAGAAAAATTTTCTTAAATTATAGGAAGTTATAACAATTAAGGAAGCTTGGAAGTGACAAACGTGACTTATACGCGAAAATCGGGCTTAACAGGCTAAATCAGGAAGTGAAAAATTTAAGTTATATGCAAGCCTATTTAATTTAAATTAAATTAGGCTATTAAAATGTTTAATTTTCAGCCCATATCATGCTTATAAATGGACAGCCTATAAGAAAAACAAATTAGGCCCCAAAACTTAAGCTTACTTTGTCATTTTTTTTTCATTTCTTTTTCTAGATTCTTCTAGAAGCATGACTTGATAAAGCTTATCAAGTCATATTCATCCATTAGAGAGGGAGGAAGAAGAATAAAGAAAAACCAGCAAGAAATAAAGGAGAAAAGGAAGAAAAAGGAGGAAGCAAAGGTAGATACAAGATTAGAAAATC
>JAWDEX010000006.1:1995981-2019502 GCA_035221805.1 Trichilia hirta | reverse complement strand
CAACTTCAAAATTCGTTATTCAATATCTGTAATATATCAAAAATAAAAGAGATGAAGGAATTGGGAATCAAGCAACCCTAGCTGACAGAAATGCACATTCAACGGGGACTTACAATTTGACAGTTCTGGGATAGTAAAGAACATTTGAATGAATGTTCAAAATTATCCGATCTGTTTGTTCAACACTCAATAATACACATCATTTAACCCAACCAGGTAGGAATACAAGTTCAAACAAAGCCCAAACTCTGCCCAGCCAAACCCGTATAATTTCCTACTGAAGTGGAACAAGCTTGAGTAATGACTTCGTTTTTCAATATTTCATTATCAAATGTACTATACCAAAATAAATCTAGTTGGACATTCCTCCAGGTCTGGATTCTCGAAAAATATGCCTCAAGCAAACAGAAGTTTTCAAGTAAGCCCATTTCAAAGAAACATTAACAAAATCAGTGAGCAGAAATTTAGTCTTAGTTGATAGCAAACCGATGGGCTACTTTTGGGAGATAAGCTTCACCAGCAAATGATCCCAAACAAACAACCTTGCCAATCCTAAATGTAAGACTCACTAGCCTTTGTCTATTGTCATCAAATAATATAGAAGTTTATCATAAATCAATAATCAAGGAAAAATAATTTAGATAAATGTGCTAATGAAAAATAAACCTAGGAGTGGAAAGGAAACAAGAATCGAAGCATACCTCATCTTTATGCAACAAAGTAAAGCAACGCCCAGTCTGGCCAGCTCTTGCAGTCTAGCCAGCACGATGAATATATGTCTTGATATATGCAGGCATATCATAATTAATAACATTTCTAACCCCTTCAACATCCATCCCACAGGTCATTGCATCAGAGGAAACAGGCACTTGTATATCCCCTTCACGAAATGCCTTTAACATCTTGCTGCAACATAAATATTCACTTCATTAGAATCACACCGTTGTTAAATTATTCAATATAACCTATTATTATTAGTTATTACAACCATCAAATAGAAAACAAATGTTTATAGCAATCACTTTACCAGTAGATTCACAATTGGCCAATAATATCAATCAGCATATGGTAGCATGTGTAATGTATTCTAACAAGGAACTTAACTCTAATTGGGAGGGTAAACCAAGAAAAATGGGAAATATGTAAATATGGAGGGATGAGTGCGCTTACTCACTCAGTTGAAAAGAAATAAAAGAAAAGAGAGACAGGAACAAGAACAATCTTATCTACCTACATATTTTGTTTTCTTGTATCTACTTTCTTTCTTCCCTTTCTCTCAACAAAAGGAATAGGGAAAAGACAATTTCCCTTGCCAACCTCCCCCATTTTTCCTTTCTCTTAAACTTTGTCCATCCTCCCCTTTTCTATTTTCTTGGCCAAGCACAGCTTGAAAGTAGAGCACCTACGATTTATATCCACAAGCACTCAGTGAAAACTGTTATTGCATCCCATTTTGGTCAAATATTTATGATAAGTTCTTACACCAAGGTCAGGCTCCTAGTACCTTCAGTTGGGATCCCTCTCCATGTGAGCCACATTTTTATATACTCTCACACAGATCACAAAAGATAAGAAGGAAAGGGGATGAAAACATAATTGTTCACCCGAATACTCCTGTATCTTATTTTCAAATCACCAAAAAGGTTCAATAAGGTACATAGATGGTGAGTTGATGCCACGGAAGACATGAAGACATCCATTTCTCCTCTCCTAAATTTTGGAGAAGGGCAACCAACTATAGGGGCTTCATCTTTGGCCCACAGATCTGCATAAGGTAGAAATTAACAGACAAGCATAGAGGAAAAGCGTGGGGAAACTGACTACAAAAGAAAGCTCATGAATAATTCCTAATATCCAACAGGTGACCATTCTTCTGGATGACACCTCTATAGGCTTTGATTACCAATCCTATATAAAATAATAATGAAGCTTTAGAGAAAAGCATCTCCCTAACAGAACAAAATATTAATTTTTTGGTCACTGTATCAATATTTGTAAGATTTTGAACAGAATGCATAAAAATCCAAGAGTTTTAGTTGTCAAGTACTTGCTTATGTCAATTCTACTTCGAGCATTATTTGTAGTCTTATATACGTCTTCAGTGCCTTAAAAACTTAAGTTGTGAATATGCCAAGTTGAATCAATACTGCACATTCATTTAAACTTCAACCACACTGTATGTAGCATTTTGGTCATAAATTTTTTTTCCTCATTTCCAACAGCAAAACAGATAACACAACTTGGATATAAAAGGAAACAAAGCACATTAGTTTACCAATGCACATATGACGCATACCAGTGTGTAGGATTCCAATTTTTCAAGGAGCTTATAACAACTTTCCCCAGTGGTCAAGAACAAAGGGTGATGCAGATCAAGCTGAGCAAGCTTGCTTGGATCTTGGGTTAATGTGGCAGATAAAACCATCTTCACGAGCCTAGGGGAAGGTTTATTCTTAAATCTTCTTTCAACACCGCTGCAAGAAGTAAGAAGTAATATTCTACAAGCCAAATATATAAAGGAATATAAAGGAATATAAAGTTTTAAAATGAAGGAAATTGAGAGAAATTAAAATTACTGAAAATGACTCTTGATTGGAAATTAAAAAACCCTTTAGTATTTGTTGTACTAGTAGGTTATATTGGCAATACCAAAACAAGTAGTAGTAATGCAATTCAAATTCCAAGTCAAAAGACCAAAAAGAAATCTTTAAAGCTTAACCAAACAGTGGAACAATCATCCCTATCATAGACTATTTTACTAATGGGAACCTGACATTCAGCGAGCATCAGAATGCTAGTTTTAATTCATACTGGTGATTATAGTATTTTACTAACAGAAACCTTACCTTCAGCAATCATCAAGGAACACAAGTTTTAATGAATATAGGCAATTATTATTAATTTAGCTCCTTTCATTTTCATCCAGAACTGGTCCCAAGATGCACTGTTAAATACAATCTGGCATGTGAAACCACTGGCATTGGCCACCAAAACGCAATATAAACATAGGTATAATGCAGGAAGGTACATCAACATGGAACTCACCGCCTTCTTAGAGTTTTTAGAGAACCAAATGCAAAAGGAAGAAAAGTATCTGTATGAGGAAACTGGTTTTCACGATCAGAGCCAGTCAATTCAAGCACAGTTGGCAGCCAGGCTTGGTATGACTCCCTAAGAAATCGATCAGTTTCGTCGACAACCTGAATAGCACAAAAAATTCAGAGTATGTTTTACAGCATAAGAAAGAACTTAAAACGAAGTATACTTAAATAGTCCAATATGATCTGGAATAATCACAATTGTCATATTTGATTTTTAAAAAAAGGAACTATGTCTAAGCGATGTAAACCAAATTGGCTGTTTGATAGGGAAACAAAATAATAAATGGGAGCAACTTTCTGAGCACATGAACATAGGAACATAGATTAAAGAATAAATAACCACAAAGTCAACTACTTTCTGAACACATGAACATAGGAACATAGATTAAAGTATAAATAATTATAACAACATGAAGCAGAACAAATTATGTGGAATATCCATGTCAGAATTAGCCTAGAATTCCCAATCTCTCAAACAGACAATTTATGATAAATTTACAATGAGATAAACAATGTTTGAAATAAACATAAGATCCAAGCATCTGCCGAGACACCATAAAAGAAATGACAAGCCCAAGCAGGAAAATAGAAACAAAGAAATATAGTGTCAACATTTAGCAAATCAAAACTTTAGGACTGCAATATATGCGGGAGTTGTAGGTAGCAAAACCTTCAGGTTACAAGGTAACAGAGATGTTCAAGAGTGAATCCCTTTGTGGGATTGATATGATCCGTAAGCCTTCCTGGAGTTGCCACCAATATATCTACTGCACTTTGTAGCTCTTGTCAAAGTTCTTCAGGGTCATAACAGATTCCGGCTTGAAGCATTGGTCTCTTAATAAGCTCTGAAATTTCATCAGCAATAGAAGACTGACCCACAGCCAAACCTACAGATAAACCAACAGCCGGTGCAATTGCAGAAAAAACTTCTTTGACCTGAGTTAAAGAAAGAAATTGGAAATCTTCCAAGTTCATTAACTTTTCAGCAATAAAACCCATAGTCAGTCCAAAAATATGTTGCAATAATATATGTAACTACAACGGGAAAAACTGATGATGGAGTTGACCAACAAAATTGTTTAATAGACATTTTCAGCTCCATCATCAATTAATGATGCAAATTTTTCAAGAGGACACCCCAAAATTGTTTGAACATCAATTCAAAAAAAAAAATTCAATTGACAAAATTACTGAACCTAGGTCTTAAATTTCACCATGAGAATCCAAATGACCAGCCAAAAAACAATAGATAATTTCACAAAACTAGTCAATATGATTGAGATGTTCAATAATTCACTAATAAAGATGAATTAGATCTGGATAAAAGATACAAAGACTAAGCGAAGATGCCCAGCCCAAACAAGATTTCCCCAATCCCTACACCATCATGAGAAAACGAAATAGAACAGGAATAGATACATATTGAAAGGAATTTAACCTGCAAGGCTAGATCACGTGTCGGTAACACAACTAAAGCTCGTAGACATCTAACAGCACAATCAGACAGTGCTTGCACTATTGGCAAAGCATCGGATAAAGTTTTCTCACTTCCTGTTGGTGAATTGATGCAAAGGTCTCTTTCAAAAGAACCAGGCCCTATTGTCTATTGCCAAACTGCCACTTGCACCAGAAGAGTGAAGAAATACCCATATTCTGCAAAGCCGTCTTCAACCTAATTTAAAAGATATTAGCTATGGGCAAGTAATAATAGAGTTAAGATCAAATAAAAAACATACACGTCCGACCAGTAAGGTAAAAAAAGATATAAAATTGCTCTAATCAAGATTAAGAACTTCACACATATAGCTTATGGACATACAATGAAGCTCCTTAAAATATTTGATCAATTTTTTTAAAATATTTTTGATGAAGAAGCACTGTCGTAGAAAGAAAAGAAACAGACAAAAAAGAAAAGAAAAAGTAATAGTAAGTTAACATTTCATTTAGAAGTGCTTCACACTGCCAAGAGCCAACCAGCCAAAATATATCTATTCAATGAGGTTTGGTTGAAATGCATGAAGTACTTTTTGAAGTAAAACTACATAAATACTGTTCCAAAATTGCTTTTCAGGTAAACTTTACATCAAAGATCTTTCTACGAAAGCATCCCAAAGGATTCCCATATCAGATTCTTGCATTACCTCTCTTTCTAACAAACGACCCGTTTGGTTTGGTTGATTTTCTTACTCTGTATTCCATCAATATCAAATATTCCACGAAAAGGGGTATCTAACATCTGTATCAGAACAAATATCTTGAACTACACATAACGTGAAAATTTTGTAACTCCAATTTGAGGTCATTTAGTTCAGAGTGTACCCGGGATCGAGACAAGGGAGTAAATCAAGAGGGCAGTCTTCAAATTGGCCGACATCAAGTGGACTTCGCATCCATGGCAAAATTGACATGCTTTTCCTCTTTGCTCTTCCCTTTCTTCTCCTAACTGCTTCAGCAGGTAAACCCCGCAACCACTCCGGGGTTTTAGGGAAACATAAGAAAGGCATAGCTAATTGGGCCTGACCCCGTCCGATACAGTTCATGATTTTGAGCCCATACTAACTTGGGATGACAAATACCCGGCTGAAACCCAAATAAAAGGCCAGATTTAGAGAACAATATTGAAAAATGGACTCTGGTGCATAGGACGCTGCCTGCTTGTGGCTGCCGGAATCATTGCTGCCCGCGCGCATTGTCGAAGTGGGCTCGGCTTGGATCTGGTGGCTGCATACGGTGGTTGTGTGAGCACCGACGGCTTGCGGCTGCACAGTGAAGTGAGAGTGAGGGGGAGGGGGAGAGTGGGTTGTTAATTAAGGTAAGTGTTTTTTATTATTTGAGTTAATAACAGTTTACTCCCTTATGTTTTGATATTCAATATTTTAGGACACATTATGAAAGATTGTAATAAATACGTCCCTTCTGCTGTTAGATCCCACTCAAATTTGCAGTGCAATAACTTTTTTTACCCTCTATTAAAAATCATGTTTAACGATTCCATCTTCAACTTCACAAATTTCAACAAATTAATCCTCTATAAACTAAAAAAAAACAGAACCAAAAAATATATTTAGTGGGATCTTAACAACAAACATTTATTCTTGACATTGAAGCACAATTCAAACACACATCCAAGCTTGTTAAAATCAATCAACAAAAGCCAATCCATTGAAAATCTGTTTAACAGCAGCATATACTCATTGATATTCTCTTCAGTCAAAGCACTAATCCATTTCAAATTCATTCCTTGCACATTGAAGCACTCTTACCCACCTGAAACCTGCCAACAGTATCTTCGATCCAAGTGATCAAAATGCCAATCGCGAATGCAATAAAATCTGTTAATTGAATGTAATTAGAATTATTACTACTACAATATTAAATTG
Source organism: Trichilia hirta (assembly GCA_035221805.1). Classification (NCBI taxonomy): domain Eukaryota; kingdom Viridiplantae; phylum Streptophyta; class Magnoliopsida; order Sapindales; family Meliaceae; genus Trichilia; species Trichilia hirta. The sequence goes on along the minus strand of JAWDEX010000006.1, from coordinate 2,013,021 downwards.
TTAACAATGAGATAAGGAAAAAGAACTGACTAATATCTTATATTAGCTGGTTAACTTAAGCATCATTATTGCTTCCAGAGATGGTCACTTCTAATTATCTTAAACAAGTAGAACAATTATTTATAAAAAAATTTTCTATAACCGTTCATTTTTTTTACTCGGCTTTATAATTAGTACTTTTAATCACCTTCTACAATTGGAAGCAATCTGTACAACACTAGCACTAATATAAATCAAGTTCATCCAAGGATTTTACTTGCTAAAGGGTTTATTTAAAAAATTTAACTAAGTGGTTTGAACTTCATGTTTGCTGCCAAAAAAGTTGAGAAGAATTTAGAAATCAGCTAAAACATAGTGGAAAAAAAATCCCATGAGCGGTATTCTGTTCAATTATATTCTTTGTTTTTGTATCTAAAAAATCTACGCAAAATAAACATGCATTTATCATTAACGTAGGTAGATGTATATGAAAATGAATCTTAAGAGTAAAAAATTGGTTAGTGTATAATTTAAGATGTAAATCGAGCTATCCAAATACAAAATCTAACGAAAATGTTATTAAGCTATTTTTGTTTGTTAATTTGGACAATAAGAGTTATTTATTTAAAAATGTAATGAAATTTTGTTCTTTTAAAAAAAGGGAAAAAATTAAACTTTCTCCTTCAAGCACATCAATATTGTGATAGATGGTGTCCAGGCATTGTCATTTTACTTTTAACAGAGAGCTAGTATCATTCATATCTTCAAAATTTTGTTGTGGGCCTAATCTCTTATGAGTAAAACCTACTGCAATATGATGATGGGTTATGGCCCATTAATCTCCCGAGCAAACCCAACTAATTCAAGCTACTGACAAGGTATCCCACATTGTCAGATTGAAGATTACAAACTATGCTTATATATTGAATAAAATGATAGCAGTTCGTCTCTTCGGAGACATCCGATAAAATTGGAACGATACAGAGAAGATTAGCATGGCCCCTGCGCAAGGATGACACGCACAAATCGAGAAATGGTCCAAATTTTTTTTCATTTCGTTTCTTGATTTTTGATTTGCAGTTTTTTCTTGATTTTTGATTTGCAGTTTTTGGGTTTTCGTCCGATTCAGAGTGTCATTTTCTATTTCTTGATTTTAGGTTTGTGTTTTACTTCGATTCAAAGTTGTATTGATTTTCTATTTTTCGATTTGTGTTTTAGTTCGATTCAGAGTTGTAGTGAATGTAATTTTCTATTTGTGTTCTTTTAAAAGTTTGTGCTGTCTGCAGATGCTGTATCGTTTTATGATTGCTGCTGCTGTTTGTATCTTTTATATATATATATATATTTTTGCTGACTCCACTAGGGTTTCTAATCTTTGAATGCCTGCTGCTGTTGATTTCAATGGGTAAAAGTTTTCTGCTTTGTAGTTTGGTCTTTATCATGATTAGATAGAGTTGGTTAGGAAGATTAAAGACATTTTATTCCCAGTTGGCGTGAGGGGATTCAATTCTTAAAATTCAGAAAATGTTTCACTCTGTTTAAAACTTGCAAGTTTGCTTATTTGCTGAAACTATTTAAAATTTGGACCAAAATCAAATTTTGAACGACTAGCGATCCTTTTTTCCTTCTTTTAATATGGATGATTAATCTGATTCTTCTGAAATATGATGTGTAGTTTTGTAGCTGCTTGTTGCAAAGTATTTGGTTTGATGTTGTTATCTTTCTTTGTGATTACTCTGTTTGCTTTGTCCTGTTCAAACTTGCCAGTTACCCAATTCATTCATGAACCGGTATCAGTTCTACGCACGGTTCTAAACTACTTGATAGTATCATCTATTTCTGCACTTATTTCATGTAGAGCTAAGTTTAACATACATCACATGTTGCTCTTTGACTTCTGCATAGGATAGACTTTTTCAAAATTGCTAGAGAGGGTTAAAGATTGTAGCCAATTATTTGGTAACTTTTGAGTTTGAATGAGCCACAGTAACCATATATTTTTGGAGAATCCTTGGATCTCTTTTTGGTCCATAGAAATTAAAATCCTTTTGGCTAGGCTGATGTTCTCTGAGTTACTGGAAACAACAGTGTTTGTCCAGTGACTTTGGGCGCTCTAGTTTTGATTAATTCCCATGAGTAGTTCAAAAGATCAAAGGCTGAAACATGCATTGTAATGTTTAGATTGCATGTTCGTGTTGTTTAGAAATGGAACTTGAGTGCTGTATGATCTTTGTTTGCTATGCGATTTTGATAATCTTGCCTTGTTTCTGGCTTTGCGTCTGTTTCAGGTGGTGAATATTTTCTTAATATCTTGGGGATGGAGGCTATATTCTTCCTTGCTTGTTGCCGTGCCGGACTGTAGGTGATCTTCTATTATGAATTTTCTGATGGTCTTGTTTACTGTTTTGAACCCAAATCCTGTTTTTTCTTAGAAAATAATGTTGATGTATGCGTGTTTCCATGCATGTAAATTTAATAACAACCAGATATATAAAAGAAAAGAAGAACGAAATAGACAAAGGTTCTGTTTGCATTTGAAATGTATGTTTCTGAAATATTTAAGCATTATTAGCACAAGAGAATGGCTTCTCATATTAAGAATGAACTAAACCTAAGGATCCATAGATGTGGGATACTTGGTGGTAACTATGGAGTTAATGTGTCTGTCTGTGTCAAATGACAGTGAAGGTCCGTACGCATACAAGGTTACCCCATGAATTAAGGTCGAAACTTGCATAAAAGATTTTCTACTAATTGGAAAAGCTACTGTCCATTTGATTATTATCCAATATGTTCAAGCAATTTACAGTGAGCTAAGATTATATATTTTCCTTGAAATTCTGACCAAGCAATGGTCAACAAATTACACATAATTAGTTATGTTTTTGCTGCCGGAAATCCATGATTTCACATCCTACTTAGATATTAGTTCATAAAATTGAGACAATGCACAAGGGGAAAGGATACGACGATCATTTGTGCGACCATAACATTCTTCTTTCGAGCGACGATCTAATTTTTCATTGTCCACATTTGCTCTTTCTCAAATTTTGATTTTCTTCAATTGACGACTGCATTGTGGAGAAGTGAAGTCTGTTTGATTTTTTTCCCCAGCTTGTACCTTCATGTTGTGACTTGCATTTAAAAGATTAAAAGTAATTTGCTCATTGGGTTTGGATTTTGGTTTGAATCTGACTCCACCTATTGTCTTTCATTTGTTTTCTTAAAAATGTTTGTTGTGATGTTGTTATGTTTCTTCAAGCTTAGGCTTTTGTGTTATCCTGTCCAAACTTACCAATTACTAGTTGATTGTGCACATTTCAATTTCCTACACATTGCAGCAACTCTGTTTTTGCAATGTTGAGGAAATTTCAAAATCTGAAGTTCACAGTACACATTGTTCTATTTGATAGCAAATCACTAGTATTATGTTCCACTAGGGCATAATGATCTAGATATTTCGGGCAAGCATTGCCCTTTGTAGCTAGAACTTAATCATTTATGTATATAGATTGACTTTAGGGCAAAAGGTTCAAGGTGGAAGCTGTGCATTCTTGTATTAGCTATGATTTTCTTTTAACTCGAATTCCAGAGCAATGAAACTGGCAATCCAATAACATAATACAATGGTCTTTACGTTCTCTTTGTTGAAACCTCAACCATAATTGATTAATGTTGAAATTGATGTGTATGTTATGAGATTATATTATATTGTATTTGATTATCTATTTGAAAAAATTAATAAATAAAATTAAATGTATTTTGTATTCTGATAGTTGGTAAAAGAACTATTTTTTTTATGTATTTAAATTATATTATTTTTAATAGTAATTTATATTAAAAATATTTTTGTAATAATATTTTTTATTAAAATATAAATGGTCGGAGCAAAAAATCGAAGTGTAAATGGATCAACCTTTAAATAAGATCTCATTCAATAATTGATAATTATTTTACCTATGTCTTTTTATTTAATTTTTTCTACTTATTTTAAATAACTAGAAAAATCGAAAGACAATTACTTTCTGGCTCAAAGGACAAAAGTTTGAATATCAAGTAGCGCGTAGAAATATAAAATTGCAATTTACTTGATGAAATTAATTTTTATCATAAAGCAAACACTCTATTGTAATTGACATAAAAATTTGCATTAAACTATATTTATTAAACAATATTTTGTATACAAAGTATACGTGTAACGTAATAAAATTTCAAAAAATGTTTGTTCAGTAAATAAATAAATAATTCTGCTTAAAATATAATTTAAAATTTAAGAATAAAAATATTACATTAAATTTAAAGTCAATTTTATTATATGCATGTAGTTATTAACTTTTATATATAATATATATTAAGTTCTAAATTTTTTAAGTATGTACATAAAATGTAAATGCAGAAAGATAGACAGATAGATAGATAGATAGATTAATTTTTGAGTTTTTTTATAATATGCTTGTATTTAAAAATGTATTTTTTAAATTAAAAATACTAAAAATAAAAAATTCTTTCTAAATTAATGAAGGAATGGAAATTATTTGTTTTAGATTTTTAATTTTAATTCAAATATTAATTTTATTATTTGATTTGTATAATTTTAAGGTATATAGACTTTTTGAATTAAAAATGATATATATCATTTCTTAATTTTAAATTTCAACTATTAAATTATATAAATCTAATGAATAAAAATGTATTATTATTTTATATTAAAATTTTGATTTTAATAAATTAATTATAATTAATTAATTAATTAATGACTTTCTTAAAATAATAACCAATATTAATTCTAATAATATTATTGCAATGTCTGCATGTACACGTGGATATTTTAATGTGCCACGTGGTTACTTACGGTGGAATGATTATGACAGGACAGTCCTGTATTCGTCCTGTAGTTCGTCAAGCATGGGTTAATAGAATAAGCAAATAAAACGAATATTATACCGATCTTAAATTCGTTAGGAGACCCATTATTCTGATTGATTATTGAATTTAGATTATTATCACTTGACTCCTTAAAACTTATTACTATTTATTAAATAATAAAAATATAAAAATAAATACTTATTTTTTCTTTTTCAAAAATATAATTTATAATTACTTTTATATTATCATATTTTTATTAAAAAAAAAATTATAGACAATTATTTATTTAATACTTATCATTATAGTATATATTATTATAAATAAAAAATTCAATTTATATTTGATTGATAGACAATAACTATAATTTAATAAAACTTATAAGAATTATTTGTTTAAATCATCAATGATGAATGTTTGTAAATTTTTTAATTATTTGGTATACAATTAATTTTTTATTATATATATATATATAATTTTATGAGATAAATAAATAATTATATCTAATTTTATTATCGTATATTAGAATATAAAAGTAATTATTTATCATATATTTGAAAAAGAGGGTAGGTAAGTTCGTATTCGTAATCTTATCATTTAAATAAAATATTATTAAAATTAAGAAACTAATATTGTTCAATTTCAACAAGTTGACGTTTTGAAAATTTAAACAAAATATATATGATCCCGTATGATTCAAGTAAATATATGTCATGATGCTAACTTGTCAAATGAAACAAAAATGAACAGTGAATTATTACGTAAATATGAGAATAAATTATTGGACGTTAACTTGACCATCCCCATGCACATCTAAACTTGACCAAAATTAGAGAGAAAGAGCCTGATTTTGATTTTTGATCTTATAAAAAATCACAAAACTTAACAATTAAGCAAACTATTTGAGTTTATATATTTGAACTAAATTTTGCAATAATCAAATTATTTAAGGAGAATTTAAATAAATATTTATTTATTTTTTGATTCTTTTTTTTAAACATTAAAAAAACATTTATTTAGATTTTGATCATTTGACTTAATGACTTTATAATCAGACTCTTTGATAATTTATATTATTTAAAAGGTCATATAATATATAGTAAATTATATTTAAGTATATAATAATTTTTTTTAACATAGTAAAGAATTATAAATATTCATCCTTACATTTAAATATTTTCTATTTGATAAAATTATTATTATTTTCCCAATATTTTTCTTCTGTGGTTTAACTAATAAAAAAATAATATTCTAAAAAATTTTAGGCTAGGCGTAATTTTAATTTCAAGAAGATGTCTATAAATTATTCATTCAAAATTTTAATAATTATTATTTTTATTAAGTTTTATATATTATTATTTATTAAAATTAACCCTCATTACCTTTTTTTTTTATTTAATATACCACTGTATGTGTTAATCTAATATGTGCAATAATTATAATGCATTCTAGTTAATACATTAGTTTATTTGTTTTTATGACTGGTTAAGAGTTTTCTTTTTAATATTATAAGCTCTTTTTAATTTTTTTACAATTTAGTTGTTTTGCTTTCATTAAAAAATTTAAATTTTCAATAGTAATATTTATTTTTCTTAAATTTTTTTTTTAAAACTTAAATTATCTTAAATACCAACGACTTTATTTTAAAATTAAAATCTCATAAATTTGTAAATAATTAGAAGTTTCATGTTTATAATTATATGCTTAGATGAGTGTGTGCTATATAGATATCAATACCAATATTATTTTATTTATTTATTTATAATGTATTAATCTTAATAATAGAGTAGGTAGCAATAATTTTGTAATAAAATATTTTTAGTAAGGTATTTGAAACACTAATATTTTAATCTACGTCAGTGACCTTCAAAGAAAACAAATATCCGATCAATAAGTCATAGGTTACAAAAAAATGTTGCCAATTTTGATTGAACGAGATCAATTTATTTATTTGCCTCCCCTCAATCAAATTCAATGCCGTGTGACATAAACTTTCTTGTATTTTATAATTAAATCATGCAATCTCTCTCTTTCATTTCACGTCATATTATTGTAACCTAGGGGTATTTGGTGCAGGTGCTTACTAATTTGTTATCTTTTAATAAAAATAATAATATTTTATTTAAATTGATCATTCCAAATTATGAAATAATCTTATCTTATAATTTATTTAGTTTTTATTCAAAAATAATAATAATAAAAACTTTTGTTTTGATTCATTTTCATATATAAAATAATTTTTTTATTGATAATTTAAAAAAAATCTATTTTATTGAATATTTTTATTTTTTTTCTAAAATAAGAGTAATAATATGATTTATTGGGATTTATTTAGCATAATTTGAACTCTAAGAAAGAAATGAATGATATTAAAAATTATAGGGAGAGTTTGTTATGGCTTATTTTTATAGGATTAAAATATTATGAAATAAATTTATACTGTTAAAATTATAGAGATTTTCCTATCTATATTTTTCTCAAAACTTTAGATACATGTCAATATCTTGTACAATGAAATTATGGTTCCTATTTTTTTCTTTTCTTTTGAATGTTATAATATTATAATTTTTTAATATTAAATTTTATTTATGATATTGTAGGAGGTTTATATTCAAATTTATAGCGAAAATTAATATTTACCAACTATGAGAAAAAAAAAAATATTTAAATGATTATTTAAAGAACCCGAATTTGAATAATTTGAATGGGTAAAATAGGATCCATATTGATGCCATCAACCCCGTCCACTCATTGTTTGCCACAATGCATAATTCTGAGAATTTTAATTTGACGGAAATGGCTGCCCGCAATTACAAACTTCTAGAAAGGTCGGAAGAGAAAGTATCTCACAATTCTATACAGTACATGCTTCCTAAATCCTTCGCCGTACGATCAACCTTCGATTCCAACACTGGGAACAAATCTGTCCAAAACTGTATTAACAAATTAGTTTTCATAAATAATTATTAAATTCTTATTAATTATCTTATTTTTCATAAATAATTTGTAAGTCTTATACATTTCCATTAGTTTTTTGGTGTTTAGATTCGAAATTGAAAGTGGGAAATGGAGCTTTAAATTAAAAAAAATGTGGACTCCGTATTACCAAATTAGCTCACGTTCATCTTTGTCCTAAGCGGAAAAACAATCAGGATGATAAGACGTAGCTGACGTAAACGTACTCCTCCATCCACCAGATCCCACCTGTCCTACCTGTTCCACAATGGCTTAGTGACGATTATTTAATAATAGATGGAGATCCAAGGCATATTCGTTCTCGTACATCCAGAAGCCATAATATGAAGGTTTTCCTTCAAAACTGTTGACCACGATTCAGCTCATAGAGATTTATCTTGAAAATTTTCCTCCATCATTATACAGATATACTTCTCTGATTTCGCTGTGGTTAATTGAATTCTCAATCCAAGTTTCCTCTGAAGATCCCTGTGTTGATTATTCCTTTTTGTTTCATTTTTATCCTATCTTTTTTCGACGTTTAATTTTCTGATAAATCCAGCACATTTCGGGAAATCTCAATTTACAGTCCATGTTCGGCCGATTCATCCGATTTCATGGGAACTATGTCTGATATGACGGTTGCAATTTCTCCACAAGTTTTCTTTGGCTGTCCAGGTTTCAGCTTTTGAAATTTACAGACAATCTTCACAGATTTAGCGAATTATCGACTGCTTAATTCTCTTCTTTTTGAGGAAAAAAAACCCAGCAAAGATGAGTGTGTCAAAGTCCCAAGTATGGCAACCGTGTAAGAAGAAGCGGTCGTGATAGATGGAATAATCGCCGGGGAAATAGAAAACGATACAAGTAATCCCTATAGAGAAACTAATTTTACAGAGAAAGGGAAGGAATAGTGAATCTAGGGAATAGAGAGTGAGAGTGAGAGGAATTAAAGGGAAATGGCTTCTCGTGCTGGTGGAGGAAGCAGGACTCGGGTAGGGAAGTACGAGTTAGGAAGGACGCTAGGAGAAGGAAGCTTCGCGAAGGTGAAGTTTGCAAGGAACGTCGAAACGGGAGAAAATGTCGCCATTAAAATTCTCGATAAAGAAAAGGTTCTCAAGCATAAGATGATCGGCCAGGTATTTTCAAACCAATAACAGAAATTTATTTGTTGATGCTTGGTATGAATTTTTTGTGATTTAATTTGAAGTTCGAACAAATGATTATTTGTTGTTTGAAAAGTAATTTGGACTTTAAATCTTATTATTTAAGGCTGTAATTGATTTAGTTTTGGTAGAATAGGATGACATTAAAATGTTCTTTATGGTTCGTTAGTGATTTCAATCAAACATGCTTTTCTGAAAGCACTTTTTGGAAAAGCACCTGTGATTGTCTTCTCCAAAAAGTACTCGTTTGTATGGTGAAGGGCCGCTAAACGAAGATACAAAGTATTTTTTGGCTATATAAATTAAACCTACTTGACATCATCTCCTTATGCGCATTTGGTGATACAACATGAAAATTTTACATTTCTGCAAATATGTGTTTGGTGGTACAATATGAAAACACAAGTGCTTTTTTACATTTCTGAGAATCACACTGATACAATTTTTGTTTCACATCTATAAATGCTGTACCAATATATTCTTCATTCTTTTTGCAGATTAAACGTGAAATTTCAACTATGAAACTGATTAGACACCCAAATGTCATCCGCATGTACGAGGTTAGAAGGCGCATCTTCCTGGAAATGTTGCATCATCATGTTCTTTTATGGGAATTTTTTAATTAGACCTGATGGTTTCCACTTATTGGCATTGAAGTATAAGTGCATCTGTTTCTTGGTTACCTTTGATCATGTTCTCTACTAACATTAAGCAGTGTTCTTGGAATAGGTGATGGCAAGCAAGACTAAGATATACATTATTCTGGAATTTGTGACTGGTGGTGAACTTTTTGACAAAATTGTGAGTTAATGGTTGCATTTGCCTCTTATAGTGAAAATAAACATGCTGCTGGGAGTAAATTGTAATGGTCTAAAATGTCATTGTATATCAATTATTAGTTATTGTAATTTTTGGTTCTTTCACTGCAGGCAAGTAGAGGGAGGTTGAAAGAAGACGAGGCTAGAAAATATTTTCAGCAGCTTATTGATGCAGTAGATTACTGCCATAGCAGAGGTGTTTATCATAGAGATCTGAAGGTGTGAATGCGCACGCATTTTTTTTAATGATGTTGATGATTAAGTACCTTTTTTATATGATTGAAATGATTGTTTGGCGTGTTGCAGCCTGAGAACTTGCTGCTGGATGCTAATGGAGTTCTTAAAATTTCAGATTTTGGATTGAGTGCTTTACCGCAGCAAGTTAGAGTAAGTGTGATGCATCATGTCTCAAGCATACTTTTATTTTGTAATGTATTTCATCAATATTAGTATATGGCATTCGTACTGAGCATCGTTTGTATGCCATTTTTTTCTTCTTTTTTCCCCATAAATGATAATGCTGGACATACAGACTGCTTTATATAATTTGTTGAAGAAAATTTCATTGCTGATCTCTTGCCCTTCTCGTGTAGGAGGATGGCTTACTTCACACAACATGTGGAACTCCTAATTATGTTGCTCCTGAGGTCTATTAGCTTTTAGATTACTCTCTCTTTTCATTTCTGGACCTGCTGTTTATCTTTATTAAAATTGCATACTACACTTCCTAGGTGATCAATAATAAAGGATATGATGGAGCTAAGGCAGATCTATGGTCATGTGGTGTGATTCTTTTTGTCTTAATGGCTGGTTACTTGCCTTTCGAAGAATCCAATCTCATGGCTCTATACAAGAAGGTAAAGATTTTGTTCTTTTCTTCCATTTTATTTGGATCTCATTGATATCATCGAGTAATATTTGTCAAGTAAAACAAAGGGAATACAATAGTGTTGAGCTTGCTTATATGATGATCCAGTGAGGGCTTAGAACATACTTGCAGGAATATTACTATTACTGGCATTTTCATTATTTTGCCCAATCCTTAGTCTTAGCTGGTGTTCTAATGCATTACTCACTGAAAAATCAATTTGTATAAATGATATTGTTTCTTTTGTGTGTTTCTTTAGAGTATAAATTCAGTAATCATTATCTTTGATGTGCAGAATTTCAATGCTAATGGAGTTGAAATGGCATTTGACAAAAATTTGATCTGAGCTGAATCTAGTGTTTAGAATTTGTTTGTTAGAAGTAGAACAATGTGTTGCTCGTGGAAATTAAAGCAACTCTTCATTTTAGGTTTTTTGATAAAACTTGCTGATAGCTTATGAATTCATAATTGCTTGTATGTGCTATGGGTGGCTGTTTTACTTTTTATCTTATATTGTAAGCCTATAGTTTTTAACATTTTAAAAGCTAAAAGCCGGTGTTCTTGTGTGATCACAGATATTTAAGGCCGACTTCAAGTGTCCTCCATGGTTCTCGACAAGTGCGAAAAAACTGATCACAAGAATTTTGGACCCTAATCCCGAGACGGTATTTCCTCATTTTCTTAATCTTTTTATTAGAAGGATATCCTTTTGCTGGTGAAATTTTGTGTACCTCTTGCATGGTTTATAATTGCATTCTGATTGATCCGCTCACTATTGTGCTGATGGTTTGAAACAGCGGATAACAATTGCCAACGTTATTGAGAATGAGTGGTTTAAGAAGGGATATAAGCCACCTTGTTTTGCGCAAACCGATGTTAATCTTGATGATGTGGATGCTATCTTTAATGAATCGGTGGTAAGACGTGTTTCATATATTTATGATGATATTGTGGTTTAATGCAACAGGATTTTACCCTGTGCTATATATTCATGTTGGTGAAAAGAATTCTCAAAATCTTGTTGTGGAGAGGCGAGAAGAAGGCCCTGTGGCACCGATGACTATGAATGCGTTTGAGCTCATCTCCACATCTCAGGGTCTCAACCTCGGTACCCTTTTTGAAAAGCAAATTGTATGTTTAACATTGATTGTTGATAAGATAAATAATTTATCTGATATGCAGCTTACTTAAAAATTTGACATTTGGAAGTGCATTTGTGCTTATGGCCTCTGAACTTTCACGAAAAATGCTACTCTTAATAATCTGGATCTGTACATTAATCCTAATATTTCACTCTTAAATGCGTAGTTTCCTTTCAAAGCTGATGCCATGTGTAGCTTTTTAATTGCTCGGTTTTAAGACATGAAAATGAGACTGCTGACATTTCTTTTGGTAACAGGGACTAGTTAAACGAGAAACAAGATTTACATCGAAACATCCTGTTAATGAAATTATATCAAAAATTGAGGAAGCTGCAGCTCCTTTGGGTTTCGATGTGAAGAAAAATAACTTCAAGGTGCTATAGTAATGTTTTCCTCTTTCTTCTTTTGAAACACTGTTTTTCCCAACAAATTTAGATGCGATACTTTATTGCCAATTGTAAGTTATCATAATTCAAAAGCCAAGAATAAAATTGGTCAAAAGTATGGTTTCTTCGTTCATCCTGGTTTGAATTTTTTTCTTTCCTTTTCTTGCCGCCACCTTATATCAACTTGGTCTTAAATTTTGTTGGTCCTTAACATATTTTATTGAATGATTTTTGATATGGTATTGATTGTCTCTAGTATAAGTTGACATTGGTTATGTACAATTGAAAACAACTATTTCTTTTTGGTTTGTTGTCTGATATAGAAGGTTTTGGTGGAGATTGAATTGAGATGCAATTTCAAGTTCAGCTGTCAAGTATTAATATTACATTTTGCCACTTATTAAGAAATCTTCTTTTTTCTACCACAGTTGAAGCTTCAAGGGGAAAAAACTGGACGTAAAGGTCATTTATCTGTTGCGACAGAGGTAAATTCCCTAGTTGCTTTTCTTTTCAGGCACAATGTTCTGCTAAAATTATAGTTGCACAGCTAGCAAAAGTAGTTTGACGAGTTTTTGGTTCATTCTGCATTTCCAGATTTTTCAGGTGGCCCCTTCACTTTACATGGTTGAGGTCCGAAAATCTGGTGGAGATACCCTAGAATTTCACAAGGTATGTGACTGTGATGCCAAATGCTTTTAGGCATTTTTGATACCCTTGATTTTATTTATTTATTTTTTTATGTGGATAAGAAATTTGTGCTCAAGCTTTTATTAGCCAAGGTACTTTCAGCATGCCAGCTAATAACTTTGTTTTCTACTAATTAGATTTAGTTTGTTATGAATTATCACACACACAGTTCTACAAAACCCTCACTACGGGACTGAAAGATGTCGTTTGGAAATCAGGAGATGAAACAATTGATCAATGATCTGCAGGTTGGTATACTCTTGTAGAATTAAGCATATGTATTCCGAATCGGTTACCACTTTGATGTTAATTAGAATCCCACTGAGATTAAATCCGCACAACATTCAGTTTTGTTAACTGCAGACCAACAGAATAACTGGAACTACATTTTGTATATAATGGGAGTAAGATTGAAATGAAAGGAGAGAAATGTCAATGTCATCCCAACCAAATTTATATCTACCAAACTCATAAGTGGGCCTGTAACTTGAATAAACACTTTGTGGGGTGGGGTGAATTAGATTACCGTTTGTACAACCATTTGTTCCATACTATTTGTTTTTTATTGTGGTGCTTGTGTTGTACTTTGAAAGCAAAGCTAAAAATGGGTTTGGTAACGCATACTTTTGATGACACTCGTATTTTTCCATGCATATTTAATATCTAGAGTTTTTATTTCATAGCAGTTGTGATTTGAGAGCCACCATACTACAGTACCAAACGGTTCCTTAGGGTCCATATGGTATTCTGGTACTATGGCTTTTAAGCCACAGTTACGGTGGAATTGAATTTTTAATTGTCAAATATCACTATAAAAATGGATAGGCTCTATTACCAAACACGTTTCTATTTTACTTTTAAAATAAAGCACAATTATCATAATACTAAACAAACCCTTAATCTGGTTTCCAAAACTCAAATTGTGACATATTCTAGGTTGTAGCATGAATTTTATTTATGCTTACCTGCTAACAATTTTGAAAGAATGGGGGTTAATTTGTGACTGATTGCTCCTGCGGATTTGGTCGGTCGGGTGGTTTACAATAGTCTAAGTTAGCTCCCTGCTTTGGTATTTACTTGTTTTTGACTTGATGGTAAGTGAGAGGTTACAAGTATATTTGGCTCTAGCCATCTTTTTTAACTTTTTTGAAAGTAAATGAAAAAAAGGTTGTGGCTGATTTCCTGTTACTGTTAGTCTGTTATTATTCATGTTTTTATGTCTGCAGATACTGGTGGCGTGCAGTCTCAATAACCCGCATCCTTTCGTGGCTCACTTTGCGGGAGGTGGAAGATCCTTCCGCAGATGATATCAGTGTTTGCACCGTTTTACTTGGCTTTGTATTTCGTCCGGCTTCAACTGTGCTTGGGATTTATAAACGATTTCTTTCCAAATGGATAATAATCTTCCACCTTATAATCCACGGCAAACTACGTGCACATTCTCAAATGCATATGCAACTGCCAATCGTATCTTGTTTCTCTTTTCTGTTTTTTATTCCTTTCGTATTCAATTACTTTTCCTGTGCTAGTCAATAATTTATCCTTACAAAAGTTTTTAGAAATAAAATGTTGCAGATATGTGAACTAAAATAAAATTATATTTCACCTTTTAAAATTATTTTTAGATTGCAGACTCTGGTGGTGTTTAATAATATTTTAAGTTATGCTAGCATCAGTACCCTCTGAAAGTGGCGCACACATTCTTTAGTTAGTAGCTTTACATGTGAGGCTAGTTTATATTTTTTTCCAATAATATGGAGACGTAAATATTTTTATACAAGTATTATTTAAAACGTCATGTTATGGTATTAGTTAATAAAAAATGTAAAATTAATGTAATTAATAAAAATAAATATTATAAATTTTGTAAATTATATTACATTAATTTGTAAAAAATAAAATTTTGTATTTTTAGTGTTATTTTAAATTTTAGGACTTAAGAATTTTGATATTATTTAAAATTTTGGGACTCCTTTTAACTTTTCTATTTTGTATTAAATTATACTGTTCTATTCTAACAATATTAATAATTTTTCTAAAATATAATTGCAAGACTCTTATCTAGTTTGAATTTAATTTACATTATTACTCTCCTAATCAGAAAAGCGAATAGGTTAATTTGATTTTTATTTAAATTGTTTGAAAAGATATTTTTTAACTAAATACAATACCAAGTAAATTAAAAACAATAAAATGTTAACAATAGTTACATACAAAATAAAAAAATTTTAACAAAAATTTTTTTCAGTCGTTTTAATTATTTTTAGTAAAATTTATTGTTCATACATTATAACGTAACAATTTTACTACGTATTTTGATGTAATAATTTTTACAAATTATTTTTTAATTGGTATTCTTATAAAATAGTAATAGTATTTTTAACTTGACATTTTCTAAGTTTAATATTTTTTTAAAAAATAATATTAAAGATCCTAAAATTTGTATCTTAAATAATATAATAATTAAATTGATAAATTCAAGTGTGAGACTAAATCTTACATATGTATTAATCATAATATATTAAATATGCATTAATTGCTTGAAATAAAATCTCAATCATTGAAAGTATTTAAATTCAACAACTAATAATAAGTATAAAAAATAATATAATTTTAAGAGCCACTTAATAAATATTAAAATTTTTAGGTCACTCCTTAACAAAATCAATAAAAAAACCATGAAATTAAAATATTCATTTAATAATTATAAGGAAAGATGTATTATTTTGTAAATTGAGTTAACCAGTTGGAACCATAAAATAATATTTTCTTTAATATGTTAATTGTTAACTAAGGATTTTCTCCTTTCAATTTAATTCTTAGGACATACTTTGAAGTTATCTTAAAAGGTTAAAAATAATTTAATTCAGAACTTTTAACTAAATTTGTATTTTAAAAAACTAAATTATTTATTTATTAATTTGGTGTAATATTTAAAAAAAAATTTATTACATAAAAATATTTGATAATATGATATTTACAAATACTTTTAATAAATTTGAGAATTATTTTAAGTGTGTGATTTAATAGTTATTGATATTTGGGCTCTTAATTTAGTTGGATGCCAGCCAGTGGGGTGAAAATATAATTATGGAAAAAGTTAAAAATTTATTTTGGTGTAAAATTTTAAGTATTTTTTTAAATTATTATTTTTTATTTATCACTCAGCTCAATAACTGGCCAAAAAAAAAAAAAAAGAGCAAAAAACAAAAAACCATAAGGGAACCATTAGCTGAATCCATCCGATAGGCGAACGTCACGAATTTTTGAGTCGCCACGATAAGCTCCATGCTCTGCATACTCGCTATAAAGCGCGTCCCGTTCAGCTTCCACTTGACTCTGCTCTCTCTAACGCTCGTAAAATCAGAGAGGGAGAGAACAGAAGAAAAACCATGAGAGAAGAGGTTATAAGCTCTGGAGGGACCGTAGATCCCACTCCTGCTGCAAGGTACCTAAGTAATTTGTTCTTTATCGCACTAACATTCAACTTCTTGATCTAAATTTACGATTTTTATGGTTAAATCTTTGTTGGTTTTTCAAAATTGGGGTTTTGGTTTTGGGCGTTAATTTGGTTAATGTGTGTTGAAATTTGAGGAATTTGTGTTGGGGTTTTGGGTGCTTATCTGGTTCGTTGGCTGCACTGGTTAGTGGAAACTAATTGTCGTGGGTATAATTTTGAAACTTTGAGAAACGAAAATTTCATTGAAATTAAGTACGGTTATTTTGGTAGAATACTCATTTTAGGTATAATTTTGCGTACCGTTGAGTATTCTGATAGATAGAACTGCGTAAAGAGTCATAATTTTCGGGCTTAGGTTTGTTGGGTTAGTCTTTCTTCTTCCTTCGGGATCGTAGTTCTGGTTGGGTTGGTGGTTGTTGCTCGTGTCTGGCTACTTTGAAAGTGAAGGAGAGAGGAGATCAAATTTGAAGGTTTTACTGATTTGTTTTCTCAGTGTCTATCTTCTTGAAGTAATCTAAGTATATTAATAATGTCACTGAAGAAGTTCTAACTAATAGTGCTTTCATGTGGTAACTTTTCTCAGTTCTGCTGGGGCATCTTCACTCGCTGTTCCAGCCAATGTTGGTAGTATAGATTGGTCTGGTCATGGTCATAATTCTAAAGCAGCCTCTCTATCATGTGTGGGTTCCCAACCACCACAAACGTCAGTGAGCACT
>JAWDEX010000006.1:1948490-1959382 GCA_035221805.1 Trichilia hirta | reverse complement strand
ATTGATATTAAGCCATTTATCTTTCACTTTACATGGCTAATATTAGGCTATATATTCATCTAAATACTTGGTCAAGAATATGTCAAAATATAAACAAATAAAAAATTAGGATTTAAGAATAATAGATGACTAAGATTTAATGATCAATTAGGTTTAAAATTTTCTAATGGACTTTAATATATTCATGGGCCTAACCTAAGATTTATAGAACTAAAATAAGCCATTTAGCCTTAATAAACTAATGGGCTTAAAATTTAGTTTCTAAGCATAAATTCCATCCAAATATTATTTTAAATTTGAGTTTTAATAAAATTTAAGTTCATTTCTTCTTAAAATTCTATTAACTTAATTCAATATAATTTCAAGTTCATAATTAAATTTTTTTATTAAATTTTATACTATATAAAAATTTATTTAAAAAAATTAATAATGCTATATTATAAAAATAAAATTTTTTATACATAATAACTATCATATCATATTTACACGGTGAATGATATGCATTTATATCTAAATTAAATTTTAGGCATTTGTAGAAAAATGGACATTACAAAGACAATTAGGGAATTATCACGGGGAAAAGAAGAGAGAAAGAAGGAGAAGAAAGCACAAAGGAGAAACGAGAAAGTCATAAGGTTTTGATGCATATATAATGAATAGTGAAATGATAGAATTGCTTTTAAAAATAGTTAAAGCCAACAAACATAGAAAGGGGCAAAACAATCAAATCGCATGATAAGTCCTGCTCATGAAATTGACTTCGATCATAGGAATTTTGACGCTGTATTCATAATTCCCAGCCCTTTCTCTTTCTTAATTAAAAAAATATCATCAAGATCTATTTTAAAATATATCACTAAAATTTATTTATAAATAAAATTATTTTTTAATATTATTTAAATTTTTATATTTTAAATATTTTAAAAATACAATTCTTATTGAGTTAAATTTTGAAAATAAACATTGTCTTTACACTGTATCAATTTCTTATTAATTACGCACATATATACAAATGAATATAATATAAAATGATTGTACTACCCCTAAATTTAAGGATTTGGATTCACAATGTTATTATAAAATTTGCTACTCGAGCGCGCATGTGTGAAAGGTATATGATAAATTTATTTTTAAAAGTGTTTATAAATATAAATTATAAATTAAATTTTTTATAATATAAAGTATTATAATCATTTAATAATTTAAAAAATATTTAAATTATTTTTATTTAATTTTTAAAAATAAAATAAATTTTTTATAAATTAAAATTATAAAATAAAATTTAATTTTAAAATTTTTATAAATATAAAATAAAATATTTTAAATTTAATTTTTTGAAATTAAATTATAAGTTTTTTTTTTATAAAATACTATAAATTAAAATATTAAAATTATAAATTAAATTTAAAATATTTTTATTTTTAAAAAATATTTAATAATTTAAATTTATAAACTTTAATAATAAAAGTTAAGATCTTATGTAATAAAAGTTAATATTATTTGTCTTACCAATTACTTCATTAGAGACATTTATCACCAATATTCTAATGAGATAAGTGATTTTATCAGATTTCTAAAAACTATAACTGTAATTGTCTTCTACCACATATAAAAACGAGGAAACAACCTTTATAAATAAATAATAGTAGAATAATATTTTTCTTCAGAAAATGAATTTGGTTAAAAATATAATTAGTGAAGAAAAGAGGGGGCTAATAATAAAGTTAATATGATTGAGGATGGCCATCATCACCAGGCTTCGGTCGTGGCCTATTGCATTGCCAAACAAATCAACACGTAAAACCAAAGCCGAAGACGGTTCCTGCTTCCTTGAGTACGTTCGAATTGACCGCCCGCCTACAACTACAGATTCTCTCTCAAATCTGGTTCTCCTGTCTTTCTGAAATATAATCTTCTTTCTATAGACAACGATGTTATTTCCTCGTGGACTTTCTGGGATTTATAGAATCCCGAGAAAGAGCTTGAATGGTTGCCGTGGGCTTGTTTCTAATCGACAGAATACCATTCTCTCCAGTACTTCACACAAAGCAGGAGACTGTACTCAAAAGGTAATTATGCACGTGTCCTAATGAAGAACTGTGATTTAGTATTTTTTTTCTTAATGTTTGATTAGTATTTGTAGTGTAATTAATGTTTCAAAGTGTGCTACTTTGAAATAGTAGCTTAATGACGTTCGGAGCTTTAGATTGATAGCGAAGTACAGTTTTGGTGATGGGTTGTTTTTTTGACTAATGAGTATAGTGGGTTTGGTCCAAATATTGTGGGTTATTAAAATGAAGCGTGTTTGATGGCTGAGAAATATAGATTTTTGTGTACTTCTAGTGAGTAAGTCTGTTGCTGTAATGAGCATGAATTGGTACTAGAGTGGAAGTTGAAATCTGAGTTTATTCGTTGATAGCTAATGAATCGTTGGTAAGTTGAATTGAAGAGATGTGAATTAGGAATCAGTTCAGCGGCAAAGGATTTATCATACGCAAGGCTTACAATAAAATTTTAAGGGCGGTTCTAGCATCCAAATGGATAACATTCACGTGAATAGTTGTCAGTGGTGTTGTCCTTTGGAATAGTTTATTAGGTCTTTGCCTTACTCTTTTGATGAAAAATGCTAGTTCAGGAAGGGAGATTACAAGATGCAAATGCTTGGGATTTTCCTAAAATGGTATCCAAAATGAGGCTTACAGCTGATTGAGAAGTTATTTATTAGTACTTTTTATGACAATTAGCCAATTTTAAAATTTGTTCTCTCTTACGGGAGCTGTAATATCTGTTCTCTGAGGTACTCTTTCTCTACAGCTGTTTAATGCTGTCTGACTTTAAGAATTATGATATTTCTTGCCTGTGTGCCTATATATTATTGCTGTTGGTTAGTTGAAGGATTCAATGTGCTGTTTATTAGCTGTAGTTCTGTCAGGGGACAGATTTTATCATTTAGAAAAATTGGAAACAAAAACTGTTGTAGCAGTATTCGCTTTTTTGAGGTGTGCTGGTGAATGCATAAATTCCCCTAAGGTAGAAGATGGTAATTTTATGCTTGATATCCATCAGTATTTTTGCTTTCTGGACTCTGATTATATTTCAATGGGTAGTCAAGGTGACTGATACCTTACTTGAGAGGGAAGGGCAAAGGCAGCAAAAATCTGAAATCTTGCGGTCCTCCTACGGCGAAAGTGTCCTACGGTGAAAATGGAAGTGTATTAGAGTTCTTTAATAATATGTCTCAGTTAAATTTGGCAAAACTCTTATTTTGTTTTGTATTTGATAGATGATGAATATGTTAAATATTTTTCATTTGCTTTTATTGAGATATATTTAGACTTCTTATGCCTGTTACTTGTATATGATCATAATGTATGCATGCATGTTCGCACACACATATATACCTGGTGGTGATTTTTACATTGACCCTTGTTTAATTGTTATCATTTCTGGTGATTAGTAGGTTTTGGGTTTTAGAGAAGCTTATTCATGGACTTTGCCTCCCCTGCATGGAATTAGGCATCAAATTCATCACCAGAGCAGCTCCCTTATTGAGGTTAGGTGTAGTATTTCAGTTCTTGCCTAGTTATCTCTATGCTTGTTCTTTTCCCACCCTTTATAGATATTATTTGAGTGACCAACATGTAGGATACTGATTTACAGGAGGAACTTGATCCATTTTCACTGGTTGCTGATGAACTATCGGTAGTTGCTAACAGGTTACGCACCATGGTAGTTGCTGAGGTATTTAACAATTGTTTTTGGTTGCTTTTGATAGAGTATTGATAAGTATGATCCCGCAGAGCAGGAGGTATGATGTTTCTTTTATGTTGGAGGTCAAATTTGATATCATGTGATTGAAGTTAGATTTACAAATCATTTAGGTGCCTAAGCTTGGCTCAGCTGCTGAGTATTTCTTCAAAATTGGGGTGGAAGGAAAAAAGTTTCGTCCTACGGTAATGTCATTAATGTTTATGGCTGGTTTGGGAGACAATGAATCTGTTATCATTTTATTGACTATATCAATCTTTAAGATGACTGACAATTAATTTTATTAGCAAATTGTTGCCGACAATTATAATAACAGGTAGTGACATGCAGATTTTATTGCTGATGGCATCGGCTCTAAATGTGCAAGTACCTCAACCTCTTTCTGATGAAAATGGAAATGCTTTGACAACTGACCTACGCACAAGACAACAACATATAGCTGAAATTACAGAGATGATACATGTCTGTTTCTTAAAAGTTTGGATTTGTTTTATCAAATGCTTTTGTTTGCTATATGCACTCAATTATAGTCTTGCTTCCACTTCAACAAACTTCTTTGAAGCCCATTCCTAGAATAATGTAACAATTTGCTATCCTTAGGTAGCAAGCCTTCTTCATGATGATGTCTTGGATGATGCAGATACCAGACGGGGTATTGGTTCATTGAATTTTGTAATGGGCAATAAGGTGCTTTTCTTTTCTTTTCTTTTAAAGTTGACGTGATATAATTTATCGTTATCATTTATGAAAAACTTCATTTGATAGTTTGCATTAATAGCTCTTTTGCTAATGTTTTGGAAGAGACTAGGACTTTGGGAATTGTAGACCAAGCTTCTTATTGTTAGCTTTGCCTGATCATTTTCTATGCAGTTAGCTGTACTAGCAGGTGATTTTCTGCTTTCTCGAGCTTGTGTTGCCCTTGCTTCCCTAAAAAACACTGAGGTATGCAAATGCATATTTCTATTGTTTTTTATTTTTTATTTTTTGTTTTTTCTTTGCGGCTGTATTTGTAAACATGTGATTTTTCATTTGGCAGTAATGTCTGTTATTACATTGGTGGCATGCACTTAGATCCTTAACCATTTACAGATTTCTTATGGAAACAAGATCACGAATACTCAGTCTGAAAATTGTTGTTGATGGAACAATGTGAACGGATGGAAGCTTCCAGCCTGAAATTACACCACTATTTCCTTTAGTTCTGGATACTCCTTAATGTAGTGTACAGCCTATAATTGCACCATTAGTTCCTCTTCTGCTTTAGCATGCTGCATTGACTAGTTAATTCACAGTTCCTAGTGGATAGTAAACTTGTTTATCCTTCAGGTTCAATCTAATGCCCAATATGCAAGATGGATATGAACTTAATGGTAGATACCTTTCTGTTCAATAATATTCCTTTCCAAACACTGGTTTTATGTGGTATTTTGATTAGTTTTTGGAATCCACTTCCATTTTACATGCTATTTATTGTTACAGTATCTGTATATTTGTAGGTCGTGTCATTACTGGCAACTACTGTGGAGCATCTAGTTACTGGTGAAACTATGCAAATGACCACTACATCAGAGCAACGTTGTAGGTATATTGAACTCTTATTCTGTTACGTTTGAATATTTTGCTCCTCTTGCACTTTGATCTTTATCAAGGGAGTTCTGCCACTGGACCACCTTTGATCCAACTGCCTGTTGTGACCTAACTGACTCTCTTTCCCACTCCAGCCCGCCACACACCCTACTCCTCTGTCCCTCCCCATCCCTCTGTAAAACACTAAATATTACATTAAGTTTCTAGTGTTTAATGCACACTATATATTCATTTGATTTAGTTTTAATAAAACTCAATTTTATAGTAAGCTGTACAATGATGGTTGAATTCATTATAGGATGAGTGACTCATGCCAGTGTATGCTCCATACCCTTCTTTTATCCGTAACGCCTCTCTTTATTATGGTCACACACATCCTAACAGTCTGATGTTCTTCTCATTTTCTTGTATCTCAAGGCTCTCTCTCTGCTCCCCTTTATGTCTGACACATAGCATCTATGATCGTCATTAGGCTGTTCAAGAGGGGCTGCTTAACATATATTTTGTGCCCTTCAACCCCTTTTCTTTGTTATTAATAAACTTATCCTTGCATTTACATGGTAGAGAACCTAGTCTTGAGTAAACTGGGTGATCAGAATTGAGAAAATAATGGCAATGGACACTTAAATATCACCTAAGGTTCACTTAACTTGTTTTCGCCCTTTGACCTTGATTAATGTTTAATAAGTTGTGCTGAGGCTCATTAACCTAGGAATGTAATCAGCTACATCCAGGCCAGTTTGGAAAACATAAAGAATTGCTGGGCCACAGTTGTACATGCTTGTAGGTATTATCAACTTATATATCCTGGTATGATTTGATGACATGTAAAATTTTCCATTTTGGATTTGATCTTGTACTTCAGAGCTTGCTTCACCTTTTAAGAATTTGTGAGTCTAAAAGTTATAGGTTAAACACCCAGTTGCTTTATTCATTGAATTCTAACTTAACCGCTTTTGCTATTGCCAATTTCTATTGAAGCTTCTTCCTTTTCTCGGTGCTTTTTTCCCAGTGTATCCATGCTGAAATGTAGATGCAGATTATGTATATTAATCCTTACAATATGATAGGGTGGAACATATCCGGTATCACCTTCTTGGGTGTACATCTGATTACCCATGCCTATCTATGATCATACTAATCATTTATCTTTGGCTAATCATGTGAAAAACTGTTCTTCACAAGTATGGATTATTATATGGAAAAGACATACTACAAGACTGCATCACTGATATCAAACAGTTGTAAGGCCATTGCCCTACTTGCTGGACAAACTGCTGAAGTCGCAATATTAGCTTTTGAGTATGGCAAAAATCTGGTTTGTACATTTCTTGGAGCTTTTTGAGCTAATTATCTGATTTACTTACATCTAGGAAGTTTCATTTTGGATTCTTTTGGTATGTATTAGATGGTGAAAAAAAAAAAAATTTAATTTCTCGCGTTCAAGTTACTCTAAATGATGTTTAAATATAGTTATGCACCGTATACCCATTTTTTTGTGATCCACTATGTGATTTATCAAGCATGCAGGATGTTTTATGGGTGTGATTCACTTGTTAAATTGCCACATACCAGTATTGGCATGATCTCTTTTGGGCTGTGTAGAAGGGTGAAAGTGCCAAGTCATAATATGTCATTTTAAAAGAATTCATAATTCAAGCAGTGTGCTGTGGTTCATTTATTGGTATTCTCTTTTGAGTTTCTTTCATCCTAATTTTTCTCTTCTCTCCAGGGACTGGCATTTCAATTAATTGATGATGTTCTTGACTTCACAGGAACATCAGCTTCCCTTGGAAAGGGTTCTTTATCTGACATTCGCCATGTAATTCATCTACCCTTACTATTTATTTCAATCTTTTTAGGTACTCTAGGGTTCTAGGCTTGAATAATGTTTCTGGAAGCCCTGGCAAGCACTTTTCATTATTCATTTATTTTACTAAAAAAGTGAAATTCTTTAATTAGGGATTGTACTATTAATTTCTATCTTGTGACAATCATCCTTAGATTTGGGCGTAATAATGACTTGGACTTCTAGCTTGTCGAAATCATTTTGACAAAAAGGCTCTATAATTAACTTGTCATAATGAGATATTTGTTCTATTGTATACTATTGGCATGTACAAGATGAATATGCTTGCTTTTGGGATAACCAATAAATATTCAGCTTGTTGTGTTGACTCATGATGTTTCTGCATTTTTTACTGTATTGTTTTTGATCTCAATCATGTTCTTTTGTTCTGTGGTATAGGGAATAGTAACAGCCCCTATACTGTTTGCAATGGAAGAGTTCCCTCAATTACGTACAGTGGTTGATGGAGGCTTTGATAATCCCTCAAATGTTGATGTTGTAAGTCAATGCAATCTACTATTATTATTTTTAACTTGAAATGCAATTGTTCTTACCCCAAAGCTAGTAGAGATCGTATTGTAGTTTTTCGTTTTCTGCCAAGGGTATCTTCTTTTACGTAGCAGTATTGATGTGAATGGTGTTAAAATGCTTGTATATTGATCCTGGTATTGTGAGTTGATGTTACAACTCCTGCAACAAACATAAAACGGTTGTACATTGGAATTGAATTTAACTGCAATTTGGAATTCTGATGGCATTTTAAAAATTATTTGCTTATCAAGTACTCATACGCATTTTCACTAAGCTATGTTGCAGTAACAGATTCTAATTTATTTGTTTTCCATTCTCCAGTTTTCTAGAGCTTCTTTGCTTGAAATTTTTCTGTTGTTTCTAACTGCAAATTATCCCTGGATCTTAATTTTGCCTTTTTTATGTAGAAGAATTCGGTACCATTAGCTATGTTCAATTAGAGATCAATTGTGACTATAATTGATGAACGGAGGATAATATAATTTAACTTTTCAGTCATTTTCTTCATCAGCAATTTAAAACGTTAGTCAGGCATATGATTCTGCGATACGCTGATGAAATACTTTTTTTTATTTTATGAATACGAACCGATGTCTTGATTGAATTTTTCTTACTTGATCTATGTCTGAACACGCAGGCCCTTGAGTACCTTGGGAAGAGTCGAGGAATACAGAGGACAAGAGAGCTAGCCCAGAAACATGCTAACCTTGCTGCAGCTGCACTTGACTCTCTACCTGAAAGTGACGATGAGGATGTGAGAAAGTCGAGGCGTGCACTTTCAGATCTCACTCAGAGAGTTATCACAAGACACAAATAGCAGAAATACTGGATTGTTCTTTCTTAATTATTTCAATCATTATCACTATAAGGCGAGGGACAATAACCCCACTTAGTTTTTCCTCATTGTTTTTTCTTTAGATCAAATTTTTTATATATTTTATTTTACTATCATTATTTTAGTTACGCATGTCTCGTAAATCGTCCATGTTGTGGAGCAAGGACAACACAACAATAATGTAACCTTTATTGTTTTTGTTCTACTTGGACTCAGTTTGAGATAAGGAGAAACGAGTTTTTGCATTACATCAGCGTTCAATGTTAACAATCTTTCATCAATTTTTATTGAAATTACTACTACAAACTTTTCATGGAAACTTGTTTATCGTTATTACGTGCAAAATTTCCATAGTTCTTTAACGTTCTGTTGACATAGAGGGAATCTTGGTTATAATAAGGAACTGAATGAGAAAATGAGTTGATGAAATTGATGACTGAAGCAAATTTGGCAAACTTATTACAATGATTCTACAATTACAATACGATCAAACAATATTCAAAAGGACGAAAATTTGCGAGATCTCATTATATACATAAAATGAAATTGACATTTGCAAGTTCTCGATAATAGTGGGAGCAAACGACGATATTCATGAATCAGTTTCCATTTGTTTCTGTGTCAACCACTTCCAAACACTAATGCTTCCGCATCTGTCTCCAAGGAAGAAGAGAACATGGGGACCCAAAGAAATACTTTCAAGTTCTCTTCTCGAAAACAATATTGCTCGCTCTATGAACGACGGCAACTCGAAACACCCGAATTCCATAGTCTTTACAAGACACCAATAACATGGGTTTTCCTTTGCATTAACCATCCCATGAACTAAAACGACACCGTATGGTTCCTCGTGGGTTTAGATGACATCAAAGTTCCCATCTTGGTGAACCAAATTTTGATGGTCTTGTCTACGGTACAGGAGAAACAAATACTGGTCCTCAAAAAACAGAAATTCACAGGATCACTATGCCCGGCTAATGCTTGAACATACTGCAAATTTTCAATATCCCAAACCCGAATAGTACCGTCTGTACAACTTGAAAATAGCTTCTTCTTCTGTATTCCAACGGCTACGGACAGAACAGAGCCGGCGTGGGCTTTTTATTGAAGCCAACAGTTTGAAGGGATTCGAATCAAAACTTCCTTTCCATACGGAAATCGCACCATCTTCTAAACCAGCAAACAGAAGATCATTACAATTACAAACCATGGAATTCCCCTGATCAACTGGTCCATTAAGAACGAAAGTCTCGATATCGCCTGTAGATGAGTCAATTCTCAAGGCCTCAACAGCATTAGGCAAACCGAGAAAAAGGTAGCAACCTTCACTCATCAAACAACCAATCTCCACCCTTTTATTGATGATCTTTACACAATGACCGGATTCACAATCTCAAACCATCACCGTACCGTCTTTGGCACCCGAATACAGTTTATTCGACCCGAAAGGAAGCCCAATACCCGTCGCACTTTTCCTGTGACCCTTCTACCTCGTCAACATCAAGAGAGTGTCGTTAGCATCATCAGAGTGAACTCGGGAATGCAAAAATCTGCATTTGTCACCATACAAGCATTAATCAGAAATCCAGTTTTCACAAACCCTTTTTTTGTGTCTTGGTTTTCTTCGGGTTGTTGAAATCATCAGTTTGAGCTGTCGTTTTAGGTTGGTTCATCTTCATCATCTGAGACTCTATATGCAGAAACCGACATGGGTTTCTATTGCATCGTCCTTTTAGTGCCAAAACACACAAATGGAGTTCTTCTTGGGCATTGCTCGATTGGAGAACCGATGATCAGGAGCTGTGTTAACCACCGTGTTTGTGTAATTGCAGAGGATAGTCAAAAATTTTGGAGCAAAGAGGATTTTTAGTATCAACGCATTGTCAGAATGAGTTTTCCTCTTTCCCTTTGGATTTATAATAAGATTTCCCTCCCTCCCAAGAAACTCGTTCCCGCCCACGGAAAGTCCCAAGAACAGCAACTCTCAACGGCCATTCATTTGAATTTAGAGCTTAAATTGTGCTTATAGCAGCAGAGCAATTAACGGTTTTTATAGGCGGCGGAAAATCGCATGATAGAACTATCTGACTAAATTTTGAAGTCCACTTAGAAGAAGCAGTAGACTTGGGCCTAAAGAGCTAATAGACAATGGGCCTTAAACTATAGTTTGTGCGGCAAGGCTTTATACATGAACTTTGGATTTGAGAGAGAGAATAATATAATACTTCATAAGTCAGTAACGTTTGCGCTACAATTTTTTTTTTAATAAATTCTTGGCACAAATTAGTCGTTGTAGTACGTAATTATCACATGTCTAATATA
>JAWDEX010000006.1:1898897-1919080 GCA_035221805.1 Trichilia hirta | reverse complement strand
ATAACTAAGTCTTTCAATTTTTTTTTTCTTTGCATCATACAGTAAACTAGGAATTTCAGAATCTAATGGTAATAATTGTAGCAATAAGTTGAGTAACATATCAACAAACTTGTTATGTCAATGAATAAGGATTTTAATATGCATAAGCCTTATAGTAAAATTTAATGAGGTAAGACGTGCTCTAGCAAAAGGCATTTTTCTAACTTTACCAAGCAAATCAATAACAACATCTTGATTTGCCTACTCAGTATAAGAAGGGATTGCATTGTTGTCTTATGGTTGCTCTTATGCTGTTTTTCCTGTAACTTGAATCATACTTAAATCATGTAATAAATTAAAAATATTATCTTATTCTTTTGACTCCACTACATTGTCTCACTGTTTTCAAATCTCACTTTAAATGAACTAATAGACTAACTTTTTTTATCATGATAAACCCACCTATAATATATAGGAGATATTCCAAACTGATACAAATGATGACTAACGACACCTGAAAAATGTGTCAGTATATTTAAACACTTCAAACATAGACAACGAATGCAATTAGTAGAAATTGTGCATTTTTTAGCCACTTCCATAAATGATCTTATACCATCAACATATTGTTGATACAATTTATCCTTAAGATGCATCTAACTTCTATCCATTGTTTACCTATTGACAATTAAGTTTATAAACAAACAGATTTATTATTTCAAATTTACATTTTGCATTACATAGTAAATTGATATTTTAAATTTTCAAAGAAAGACATCTTTTATTTTTGTAATAAAAAAGTTGGATATTATAATAAAAGAATTTTAAAAAGTGAAAAAAATAAAATCCTAGCATTTGCACATGTAATCCTAACCCTCGAGAGGAAGTTGAATATCTTTTTTTATTAATTGTATATATTAAAAAAATTGTAAAAAATTTATCGAAAACCATAATGTTTTTGTTTGTTCTGTCTAATTTCAATGGTGCTGTCAAATCATATTGTAAAAGGATAACGAAAATGCATGAGCTGCATTACAAGCCATCACACTTTTTTACAAATTGTAACAAAGCATTTGAAGAAGATACATTATTAATTGGAATTGTGTGTGCACAATTGAGTGAAGAAAACTCTAGCATAAGAAAAATGTAATGGCCAGCAATTGGCTAAAAGCATATCCAAAACTAAAAATTAAAATATTTAAAATTTACCTTGAGTCCTTTATATTTCACTAATATAAAAAAAATTGTTTTTTGTAATTACAACTACACAACCTACTCATAAAAAGATTAAATTTTTTTTTCTTAATATATATCTATATGTATCTATATATGCATTTTAAATTTTTATAAAATTTATAATAAATATGTGACAATAATGTATATTAATGTTATATTAATTTACATGAATAAAATTTGTATGCTTAATGTTATTTATTTTCTTTATTAATTTCCACGTATAACAATGTTAGCTTCTTAAGATAGTGACTATTACATAAGATCATAGATAGTATAATTTACAGTTGTATTTTATAAATTAATTATACCATATTAGGTGGGATTTGGAATCCTAGAAGGTGGTATTGTTTTGTGTAGACACAAAAACTTTTGGTTAAGAGAACCCTTTCTCACTTTATTCGGATGCTTTTCTCATTGGATTATGTGTTTTTTTATTTTTTTTCTAAATTCTATGCAACAGTTTTGTACCCCTAAAATAATTTGGTAAAGACAAAATTTTACAAAAACTTTATTCTCTTTCAATATAATTTTTTTTTTTTTATTTTCTAATGTTTGGACTCACTCTTTATTTGAGATATTAATACGAATTGATTATCGGCTAAGTAAAAATAGAAAGTATTTTACTCTCGTATTAATTATAGACAAAGAAAGTTTATTATAATATTAAGTAATTATTCAAAATTTGTCCCTAAGTAGACTTCATTTGTCCCAAATAACGATAACAATTTTTACCCATTCTAATTTATTATTATTAATCTTAAAATTTTTAATATTTTTAGTTTTTTAATAATAATAAAGTAATATATTTTACAAATAACATATTTTCAAATTCTATTTTGTTACTTAAATAATAAAGCCTAACGTGCATTTATAATTTGTAGGTCCATGATTTTCATTCAGTAGTGTGATTAATTAATGACGCTAATTTTATAAGACTCACATGTCTCAAGACTATTATTAAAAATTCTAACTGCATTTTTTAAATTTTGCTTCACGATTTGAGAAACCATAGCCCTAGCATCATTCAGGGAAGAAAAAATTTCAAGGATAACAACATATGTATATTTGTTATTTTTTAGAAAATGCTATTGAAATTGATTTGTTTAAAAATAAATAATTAAGTTTTATTTATTGAATAATTTTGTGAAATGATATTTACAATTTATTGGCATTTCCTACCAAATTTATGTTCAAATTACTGTATATAATTTATTAAACTATGATTTAATTTTCTTTTATTTTCAAAACATAAATAGTATTTTATCAATTTGTGATAATATTACTTTGCACAGTTAAAGGCAAAAAATTACAACTATTTAAAATTATTTAGTGTAATTATTAACTCTTTCTTTATATTTTAGTGCTTTTATTATAATTTTTAATTTTTTATTATATTTTATAAATTAAAAATATAAGTATTAATGTACGAAAATTTCTCTTAAATTTTGAGTACTAAAATTTACTTTCTCTTCTTTATCATTAAACTTGTAATGGCCTATATCACAAGAAACAATTAGGGATAAAGTTAGTGGTCTAATAAAAATCTTCTGATATTTAAATTAAAATTTTTTTTAGAGAACAAACTTTAATTGAGAGGGAGATTATGGAATTCAACTTCATGGCCTAGGTCTCCATTGATTGTCTTCCAAGATTAAATAATTCAATATTTGGCATGAAAACATCTCATGGTTGTCACATTCGTTGATATGAAGCGTCCCTTTCTCAACAGTAAACATTTTATTATAGTTACGACTTGATCTCAAGGTTTGATTAATGTTCAAAATTCAAGATCAATTAATTTTTAAAATTTTTAATCATATATTTGAATTATTAAATTTTAAAATTTATTTTATTTCTTATCGCTTGACTTTTAATTTTTTTTATAATGTCTCTCTTAATATTAATAAATTTTTTATTAGGTATTAATCGTATAATTAATTCTTAAAATCTCAAATTTTTTTAAATAACAACAAAATTTTTTTTAATTATAATAGAATAATTTAGAATTACAATAAAAAATTTTAAAATTTATAAAAATGCATTGTATAATGAAATGCTTCTTAGCATGACCCATATGCTTATTACTCTCACTATATTTTAAAAAAATAGAATAATTAATTTAATTCGACAATAAAATAGAAGTATAAAAATATCATACTTATAATACAAAAATTTAAAATTCAAACGTCGTTTGCGATATATAATAATGTAACAAGAATAGTGTTTTTTATTTATTGTGATTTAGTCGATAGAGTCTAAGGAGTAGATGCCCATTGTCCATCGCAGAGGCATAGGATAGGAAGGTCAGGGCCTATGTTATTAAATTCTGAACTTCCTATTGGACTGTAGCTTTGACTCTGACAAGTGACAACAACACAATTATTTCATTATTTAGTATTTAATAAAATTAAAATTAAAATAAATAAATTAGAAAACGAGAAGGCATTGGTGAACGTGTTTTCTAAAGTATCTTTGACTGCTGACCCTTCAGGAATATAATGCAATGGTGATTTATCAGTTACCCCCCTGAGGTTTAATATATTATGACTTAAACTTTCAAAAAAATATATTACTTACCTTTTCAAATGTTTGTATTTTATGAAGTCCACAATAAAATTATAAAAGATTATTAATTTTCTCTAAAAAATTTACCCCCTAAATTAATTTTTATTTATATTTTGTAAAGTTAAAAAAGTAATTTTTCTATAATTTTATTGAAAGATTTGAAAAAATACAAAGTTCAATGTGATAAAATTGTAAACCTCAAGGGAGATGAGTGATAAATTTCCTGCTGCAATAAAGGCAATTAACATTCCTCCAAGGACGTCTCTACAAATAATCGTCAATAATCTGCGATTAATTAAAACGTTTTTAGGTTTGTCATTATTATTAGCCTTTATTTGTATTATATAAAATAAAATGGAGAAATTTGTGCAACTAATTTTCAATATTTTTTAAATTTTTTATAACTAAAATAAGAAAAATACGAGCCAAGTTAATTTGGATTTCAAAATTTAAGTGTCTAATTGATTTACAAAATATCATTGTTACGTTATTTTCCGTATTAATTAATATTTTAATTAAAAATAATTTATATTCATAATACTGAAATCCTGTTCTACTTGATTATTTTTTTTCATAAAATTGCGTCTAAGGTATTTAATTAATTTATTAAAAAATTATACATTTAATTATTATTAAATTTTTAATGTAATAGACAATGTATCCTATTAAAGCGAGTAAAATTTTTAATCATAATTAATAAATATTATAGTATTTTCAGCTTTTATTAAAAATTAAAATTTTCGTTATTATTCAAACTAGCCTATACTAAAGTAAAATTCTATCTCCCCCATTATTTGAAATCTAAAATTCAAATATATTTTCTTGTTTATATTGTACTACCATATCATGACAATTTTTTTTTTTTGGACGCAAAATTTTGTTAATTATTTTAAGATAATAATAGTTTATTGTTAATTTTAAAATGATTAACATGGAGAGTGCAATGCTGTGTTTTTTTTAAATATTATTTGAAATAAAAATCTAATTAATTAAACTATCTCCTTAAACTTATTAATATTTAAAATAAATTTAGAAACTAATTGCATTAATTATGTAAATGAATATGTCAATTAGATTTAATTAAAAATATATATTTTTAATTAAATAATCAACAATGTGTTATAAATTAAAAATGTTAGAGATATAATTTTTATTATAAATTGTGAAATACAAACTAACATAATATAATAGTTTTGATTTTTACATAGTTAACGTTATTTGTTTTTATTAATTAGATTAATTTTATATTTTTACTAACTAATATTATTATATCACGTCATTATATGTAGATGTTAAATAAAAAATTTAATAAATAAAAATTTTTATTCAAACAAAAATAGTTCGCTATAATCGTTAATAAAATATTAAAAATGTTTTACGAATAAAGCAATAAGTATTTACTTTAGATAAAACATAACAATTTTGATATTTTCTATTATTTAAACATAAATATTTAAAATAACTGTTTAATGAAAAAAAGAGAGAAACAAAACATTATCAAAAATTTATGAAAAGTCATTTCAGTCAAATTTTCTGAATTACTGGTATGTGAAAATAACCTTTTACCAACTCTTGATAGAAGGTTAAAAAAGTAAAAAAGTTCAATACTTCTCTGGGCAAAATATGATGCTGAGATTCAAATTGTTCTCTTTGATTTTATATTTTTTGGGGCTACAGTTTTTAAAATATGAAACAAAAATTAAAAAAATATAACAAAAAAATTTTTTAAATGCAATTTAAAATTTGATGCTGCATACTATACAACCATTACAGTGTAATATGACGTGTCCCGCGTAATCTAATATACTGTACATCATTTGACTTTTTCTATTTATTTGGTTGTAATTTTTGACTTTTGTATATAATTTTAAAATATAAAAATTAAAATTACGACAAAAAAGTCAAAAAATTAAAAAGATATATCGTATATTTTACGCTCTGTAATTTTGTCTCCTGTTATTTCCTATTATCTATGCGCATTATTTATTTTTCAGGACAAACATTAATTTAATTGTTTCTTTCTACGGCTACAGCTTCTTAATCTGGTCAAACACTACATCTCTCAACAATTCAACGAATGAAGAGCTAAAGTAAATTATGATTTAGTTACACCGATTCTATTTTCAAATATTTTATTATAATTTTTATTTTTTTTAATTATATTTTTATAAACTTTTGAAAAATTAAAATTTAACATAAAGAGTTGAAATTCTAATAAAAATTGAAAAATAATAAATTAGTTAAAATATATATATAATAAATTGAATGTATGGTAACATAACCCTCCAATAAATAAATTAAATAATGAGTTTCTTCATATAAAAAATTAGTTTTAAAACACAAGCCAAAAAAAAAAAATATATCATTCTTGACCTTTAAAATTTCCATATACTACGAACCCTTCATATCGTTTAAGAAATTCATCGAATGAGCCCAATACTTATGGAGATCTCTGATCATATTCGATTTTTTTTATTTTTTTTTAAAAAAAAAAGGAATGCAATTTTGTTATTATTATTTTTTCATTTCATGTATAATGTTAAGATTATTCCATATCTAATTATTTTTATACAAATAAATAAGATTTGATAATGATAGAATGTCGTTACTATTAGACAATAATAATTACATTTATCACATGATAACTTTATCATTAAGATATAATTATCAGATATGAATATTAGAATATTAAAATCACAATGAAAATTTATAAATAAGTAAATTAGGCTATCATTTTGTCCAAAAAAATATTTACTCCATATCATCATCATCATCATTGATATTAACCTCTCTAATAACATTAAAATGAATTTATTTACACCATAATTTTTACTCTTAGCATCTTTTTTACTTTGCACACTTATGAAAAAAATAAATAAATAATTTTAACTTTATAAAATGTCAAATAGCACTTGAATATGCAAATGTATAAAAAATTAAATTAAAGTTCCTATAGCATAATACAAATAGATATTGTTGTTCGATTTAGGTGATTGGCGGCCAATTAGGAAGCTAAGACAATAGTGTGGTGGCACTGATATTAAATGTGCGATGGTTAACCGTGAAAATGAGGGTAGTGTAATTAATTTTGAGCACCATTGCTAGTGGTTTTGTCCATGTTTGACGGTGATGGACGTTACAGATTTGACCACCGACCTTTTTTGAGTAGGTTGGTGTCTTCGCTCTAAGATTAATGGTGTTTGGCGTTGTGTTTTATTTCTTATTTTTTATTTTTGAAAATTAAAATAGTGTTCAAGTAAAAATAATGATTTTTTAGATTTATGTAGTATTTTGAACCGACAATTATTGAAATATGTCACATACAAATTGTAAAATAGAAAACCAAGTGTTTGTGTGTTCGTTTTTAAATTTTTTGGAAGACATTCTTCACTGGTTTCGTATTTTGATGGCTTTAATTATTTCCCATTTTATAAATAGGGGTAAATATGTAATTGCATTCATTAATTCTATTTCTTACAACGGCGGGGATTAATTTGTTACTTTTGGATAAAGTATATCCTTAAATGTTGTTTTGAGATACCTAAGGGACTAAAATGTTGTTAGCCTATCAAAGAAATTAACGAATAAATTGTTGAGACAAATCGATTAACATAGATATAGGTAAGTCTGGACTGGTCTCATTAAGAAATTAATTTAATTTAAAAATAATTATGGGTAATATTTGTGATTGATTGATTGATTGACAGATAAAGAACCATTTACTCCATTCTACTGTGCATAATAAACAAATCAATTCCACTTTTTCATCATTTCTACGATTTCAAAGGCTGACACTAATCATTTCCCACAGTCTCTGGTGTTTTTCTACAAGAAAATTAAAAGAATAAAAATTTAAGGGATGATGACATTGACAGCACCCCGCCCACGAGGCTTTCTTGTACATCAAAGTCTAAAATT
This sequence comes from Trichilia hirta, assembly GCA_035221805.1. Taxonomy (NCBI): domain Eukaryota; kingdom Viridiplantae; phylum Streptophyta; class Magnoliopsida; order Sapindales; family Meliaceae; genus Trichilia; species Trichilia hirta. The sequence goes on along the minus strand of JAWDEX010000006.1, from coordinate 1,911,382 downwards.
TGACATACGCATCCCCATTTGTCAATTTTTTTTCAATTTTCACCGTTAAAAAAATAGAATTAAAGGTAAAATTATATTTTTATTTTTATTATAATTTAAAAAAGGGATATGTGTAAGATATTCTAAACAAAATATTAAAGGAAACAGTTAATTTTATTTTAAAATATAATTATAATAAATTATTTATTAAAAAGTTAAAAGTAAGAACTTATATATACAATTATTTATTTTCTTAGTCATAATAATAAATATAATTTATTTAAAATCTCAATTAATATTAACAAGTTGAAATTGCCTCAAGGGTTGATGACTGAAAATAATTTTTTAATAATCATATATAAGTTTACTGACGATGCACAATCGACTTATAGTGGCGAGGAGTCTAAATACAAGACTAACGGTTATAAATCAAGATGGATTTGATTGGAATTTACAGTGCTATTTTTGGCGAGTACGGTAACTTTCTGCAGCGAGATATAGTTAAAATTTGGTCTCCGTCGATGTCACTGTGGGAATCATATAGTAGCCTTGATTGACGAGTGGCAGTGGTGGTCAATAGCGGAAGGTTTGATGGGCTTTTTTTATATTATATTTACTTTTATATATTATGATATATAAAAATAATTATATAATAATTATTTATTAAATTAAAAAAATTAATATATATTAATATTTTATAAATAATAATTTTAAAAATAATTTCTTTTGAAACAAAATTAGAGTTAATTTGTATTTGTGTTAGGGCAAAATTAAAATAATTTGTATATTTGTATTGATATAAAAATTAGTATAAATTTGTGTTGTATTAATGAAAAATTAAAATGGATTCTATGTTATATATATATATAAATAAATATATAATAATTATTTATTAAATAATTAATGAGTGCATTTTATCCATTAAAAATTTTAACTTTCTAAATATGATAATCTTAACAAGTGTCTTAAGGATACTATTTAATATAACCTTTTTAAAAGAATTCATATTATATTAATTTTATAAATTTTAAATAAAAATAGCAAAAGTTAATTTTTATTTTTTTCTTAAATTTTTAATCATATTAAAAAAATAATAGTCAAATAGTTAAACTGCAAATCAAACTCGGTTAAAATGATTATCTTACTTTTTTTTCTTTTATTACAAGTCATAATAGTTATTTTATCAATCAAATCTTCAGTTAAATACTTATTTCACTTTTTTTTTTGTCAGGTCATAATAATTATTTTATCAGTTAAATCCGATTAAATGATATTTAAAAAAAAAAAATTGACGAATGAGAGTAGGAATGTTAGTTTTTTAACTTTTGAATGCTAAATTGTTATTATTTTTATAACAGTGGGTTGTCTATGTCATTAACCCCAAATTAAATATTTTTTATCTATTTTTAATTAAAATACAAATAAATTACATTCAATTAATTTTCTTCCAACCATCCTTCCCAATCTTGACATATAATTCTATTATAATAAAATAATAAAAATTCTTGATAAATTCTTAAATATAATGTCGTAATACTAAAAAAAAAAAATAGAGTAATTTCTTGTAAAAAAAATAAAATTTGAATTCTTGTTATACTAAAATCCAAATAAAATTCAAAGCAAGCGAAGTTTCAAAAAAAATGGTCACAAAACTAAAAATCGGCAACTCATCGCATCGGTGACTCTAAAAGATCGCCGACCACCAATTTGGAGAATGGAACCCACCAAAATTTTGCCGAGTGAGATGGTCCCACTGATCTGTGATCAAGTGAGATGGCGTGGCGAGATCAAAGTGGGGTACTGTAAGTTCAGTAAACGGAGTGAGAGTTGAAGGATATGATGATTTATTATTACAAACACAGTGTTGACGTTACTACGCTTGTCGGGTACAAAATAGAGACTGATGCTTAGCTGAAAATAACTAAATCAGGCGAAGCCCTTCTGTTTCTTAATATCTCTCTCTCTCTATTTGCACAGCTGAAATTGAGAGAGAGAGAGAGGGAAAGAAGGAAGGTACAGAGAAAGAACCTAGAGAGAGAAAAAAGTGAGAGATCTAATGGAGTACGAGAGGATACACAAAGTTCAGGTAATCCAGTGAAGGAGAACTGAAGGGCCATCATTTTTTTTGCTTTATGCGTTTTTTTTTCCACCTTGACGGTGTTATTGGCTTTCTCGGTTACTTTTTAACATTATGATTATATCAAAATTATTTTTTTTTTCTGTGGGTTGTTGTGTAAATTGGTGGAAGCTGATTTAATGGCGAGCAAAAGCAAAGTTAGATGTGGGACAAGGTTTTATTTTGATCCGGGTTCTGTAAAACTATAAATGGATCTTAGTTCATTATTTTCTCGAGTTGATGTGTGTACGTTTCTCTTGTTGATGAGGTTCCGGGGTCTGCAATATATACAATTGTATTTTATATGAACTGATACCTTTTGTTTTTTTGAGTTTCGTTTATACTTAGTTGTGAGGCTGGTTGGGAGAAGTAATTTATTGTTTTTGTTAGAATTGAATATAGACACATGTAAAGTTCGGCAATTGGTTGACACTACCCTACTATTCGATAATAATAAGGTATAACATTAGCTATTTTGGCTTTTGATTGGCTCTTTAGAGTTGAATTATTTGAAGTGATTTTCTAATTTGTTTGGTTCAATCAATATCTTACGATATTTGAAACTTTTTCATTTTTCTCCATCATTTGTGGTTTGGCTTCCTCTTCTTATTTTTTGATTGATTGCAGACTGGTATAATTTCTCCGATTAAGCTGAGGATGAAGCTGATGGGGCCTCAAAATAGAAAAAAGGACGGATCAAATAGTAACTCGGCAAGAACATCTCCTTCCAAGCTTGAAGATTCCGAGTTTGTCAAAAACAGCTTATTGGCCTCTAAGAATGGAGATTTTGATGAGGAGGGTTAGTTTCTAATATTCTTTTTGTTGTAGATTATGAAACATTTTCAGTTAATTGTTTGTTTCAATACTATAACTGGATTCATCTTTGAATCTAATTTTAGCACAATTAAAAATATTGTGCGTTTCTTTCGTCGTCAGGCATTGCTTCCAGTATGATTTAAGTCAATTAAGCTCACTTTGTAGCCGTTTATTTCTGAGCTTGGTGTTAGGATTTCTGTGCACTAAACAAATCACTTGTGTTTTGACTTGTATACTGATTTAGACATTGCACTCGAGTTGCAGCTCCGACCATAGAAGTTGAATCTGAGAAAGGAGGTGGCAGGGTAGTTTTAGGCCTTGGCGAAGGTGATCAAGCTTCTTTCCAGCCAAAACGAACATTGCCGAGGGAGAACATTGATGTGGGTCGAGTCAAAATGCAGCAGTTCTCAAAGAGTGATGGTGGTAATTTGAGTGTAGTTCACCCGATGAGATTGCATGAAGATGAAAATCTTGACTATGATAGTAATGCTAGTTCTTCTAGCTTTGAGTTTCATAAGGCAGAAAGATCTGTCCACAATTCCATTGCAAGATCGCTCTCAAGACCTATGCCTTCTAAGTGGAATGATGCAGAGAAATGGATAATGAATAGGCAAAATGCGCAAGCTTGTTATTCTAAAAAAAATGCTTCAGTAAACCAAGTGAGTAGGTTTCCACCGACAAATATGGTGAGAGTTGTTCCAGAGCATGCAACTTATGATGATAAGCCATCAACTGGTAGGGCAGCAGACACAAAGCGAGTGGACTTGTGGCAACCTGCTCCACAACCCACTTTCGAAAAGTTCTCTTTTGTTCCCACTGGAACTCATCAAGCACTTGGAGGTAATGCATTGATTGATACATGTACCCAGCGTAAGGATTTGGAGGAAGTGGGTGAAAGGGAGTTATCTTGTATGAAAAGTTCATCAGAAAATACATCAGGTAAATTTGTGACTTCATTGTTCTTGAATTTATTCACCGATTGGGAATCAAAAATTTGGATTAATTATTTCGTTTATTATTTTTGGACAGCTTGATTCTGATACTAATATGTCTAACATAATTTTTTTTTTATATGGTTGACATACTTTAACAAAAAACATGATTGCAGAGCGTCATTGCTTATATATATTATATTACCCTTACGGATTCTGAATGTTGATTGTTGTATACTATATTACACATGATTGTTGATTTATTGTCCTGTTATCAGTATGAGCCTCAAATTCTTGTGTTTTAATATTCTTGATGCCTCTTTGTTCTATATAGATACATACTTGAGTTGTACAAAGAAGAACAAGAAATTGAGTTTCAAATCTTCCATGTTATAAAATGTAACGAAATATTGTCTTTTTTCCCAAAATGTAGTTGCTATATGCATGCTCCCTAAGGTGTTTTATGCAAATTCTATTTTTCTCTCTTGTTATAGGGGCAACAAGACTGTTTACAATGTAACATTTCATGTCTTTTTATGCCATTAATTCTAATAAATTTATGATTTAATCATGCAGTTGTTCCTGCCATAAGATCAGTCTGTATGAGAGACATGGGAACGGAGATGACCCCTGCAACAAGTCAAGAGCCTTCAAGGACTGCTACACCTGTCGGGCCAACCACTCCTTTTCGAAGCCCAACTTCTTCAATTCCATCTACTCCTAGGGGACGGGTACCAGTATCCACACCTATGGAGCAAACTGGAGACGATGAATCACGTCCAAAGGAAAATACCGTAAGAGATTTGTCAGAGCAAGAAATTAAGGAAAAGACTAGGAGAGAAATTGTGGCTCTTGGAGTCCAGCTTGGCAAGATGAATATTGCTGCATGGGCTGGTAAAGACGAACGAGAAAAGAATACTTCAGTTGAAGCTGCAGACTTGGAGGAGCTTGAGCAGAGAGAATTTGAAAAACGTGCAGCTGCATGGGAGGAAGCTGAAAATTCTAATCACACAGCAAGGTTACATTTCTAAAGCCCACACTCTTTTACTTAATTCAAAGCAACGTTTACTCAATAAGTAGCTACTATCAGGACTTGTTTCTGCTACAATATTCATTGTAATTTGATGAAGGTAACTCTCATTTTTCAGATATAAACGTGAAGAAGTCAAAATTCAAGCATGGGAAAGGCAGCAGAAGGCAAAATTAGAGGCAGAGATGCGGAGAATAGAGGTATTTTGAAATCCCTTTTCACTGTCGACAGCTCGTCGATCGAAATTACTTTAGTGTCAAGTATACGGCGATGAAATAGATATAAGAATTTGTAAATGGTTTGAACGTTGCTCGGAGTGTAAAGTAAGAGAACGTCCGAAACTGAAATGCAACTCTTTTCAGGCTGAAGTCGAACAAATGAGAGCCCAAGCCCAAGCAAAGATGGTGAAAAAGATTGCGATGGCAAGACAAAGATCAGAAGAAAAACGAACTGCGGCTGAAGCAAGAAAAAACCGCGATGCAGAGAGAATGGCAGCGCAAGCAAACTACATTCGCCAAACAGGTCGGATGCCATCAACAACTCATTTCACCTGTTGTGGCTGGTTGTCATAAAACTAGAAACAATGAATGAAAAGGAAATAGCTCATTTACCCATTGAGCTCCAAGTGAGTGCTGTCTTGCAGTTCTTGCTTCTGCATGTGAATCAAAGTTCTGTTTTAGTGTACGTGCTCAGTTTGCTATTTTCAATAGTGCATTGTTAGCATTAAATCTTGGTGTTTGATAGTGAATGGAATGGTACGTTCATGTAGCACCAAAAAAAAAAAAAAAAAAGAGCCTAAAATAGATATAGCATAACTTAACTGGAAGAGTCAAATAATAAAAATAAATTATATAATATTAAATGGCTAATGTGGTAATGATACATTATTATCAAAATACTTTCCAATCAGAAATCCTTTGTATTCATCCCAGTGGATATGCAAAAAGGTACAGAGACGGCAATGAGATTCACCTGTGGGTATAGGATTATCAAATGGACAATACGAATAAAACATGATTAATATATGTCATTAGGTTAATTTAAATCCATAAACTTGACAAATTGTGTCATAAAACCTGTTACACAAAATCATCAATTTATCATACCATTTACTAGAGAGTAAAGTTCATGTTTATTTACGACTAAGGGATTACTTTGTGACGATAGAAAGTTATGGTGAATTATCTGATTCTTTGTGACGATAGAAAGTAATGGTGATAATAACCAATACACACCCGTTATGCAATTCTAAAATTACAAAAAACACCGTTTAACAGACTTGAAATTATACAAATATAAATAATAAAAGGTGGAACCACAAATTGCTCCTAATAATTTAGGACATGTTTTGTAATTGTTGTGGTCAGGGTTAATTTTTAAATTTTTTATCAGCTCAGCTTTATCACCATTACTTCACAACAACTAATGATAAATTAAATAGGAGAAGCCACCTTTTTTTTAAATGGAATAAGAGAAAGGACAGAAACAGGAATAAAAATATTAATTAAAAATAAATAAGAATTCAATTAAAAATTGGTGTTATTAAATATTTTTTATAAAATTATTTTATATTAAATGAGTAATAATCCTAAATTCCTAAAAGTATAATTTCTGAACTACGTTGTGCATGACATTGGTAAATGCTCATGCATTTGTAAAGCTTAAACTATCAATCCTTGATGAGAGAGAAACAATCACCAGCTTAAAAAGTATCGCACAAACACAATGTATCAAACTAAATCATGCTTAATTCTTAAAATCCAACCATCAGATTTAATAAAAAAATTAATTTAGAATCAACAACCCATATAATAACAGAGAAAAAGAAAGAACACTGTAGTAATCCAATTCCAACATAAAAGTGCATATTAAAGGAGAAAATATCACGTAACAAAATTACTTTTGTGCTCCCAATAAATGGCAATAGCATTCCAGCCATACCCTAGCCCATGAGAAGGATCCTCCTTGTTCGAACCGAATTTATTAAAAAATCTTGCTAATTTCACTTTCTTCTTGTAAAACTCTGTAAACCAAACTAATTAATTCCTCCGACTTCTAATTCCAATTCCAAATTTCTTTTATTAATAATAAAAACAAAAGCATGTTTTAATTATTACAAAAGTTAAATAAATTATCTGTAGCACTAGAATTCTAGTACACCATAATGTGGAACCATGAATTAAGAGAAGCATATTGGCAAGTGATTGAATAAATTATCTGTAGCACTAGAATTCTAGTACACCATAATGTGGAATTGAAGGGTACAATAAAGGTCTCAGCCCTTTCATGTTTCATCTAAAAATTTTGGCAGCTTCTTCTGTACATTTTATTTCTTCCCCTGACTTTCGATTTTACTCTTGAATTTTATCCAACTGAATTAATTTTGAAAATATAAAATATTAGGGACTCAAACTCAAAGTTTCAGGATCAAATATATTACTATTTATCACTCACTAGCTCAAGTTATTAATTTTAAAAATTAATAAATATATTCATAAAAAGTTAAAAAATTTGATCAAAATTTAATATAATTAAATTATGTAATATTTGAGCTTGCTCTTATAATAATTATTATTGTTATTAGTGATAATAAATTCTGATTAGATTTTTAATTTTTTCTATCAATATATTTATTAATATACATATTTTATAATTAAATTATAAAATAATTTTTATTAAACTTTGATATTTAATATTACTTTAGCTCAATATATAAAATAATATATTAAAATTTTAACATTTCATAGAAAAGATTAAAAAGTTGATCAGTATCTATTACCACTAATAATAACAATAATAATTATAACATAAAACTCAAATATTATAAATATATAATAATTATTAACATTATATTAGATTTTGGTCAAACTTTTTATTTTTCTATGAATATATTTATTAATTTTTAAAATTAAATATATTAAATTATAAAATAATATATTTAATTTTTTAATGTATATTTATATTAATTTTTGTGCAATTATTAAACATATAATTTGAGTTAGCACAATGGTAAATAATAATGTATTTAACTTTGAAGTGTCAAATTTGAGTACTCAATATTTTATATTTCATAATCAATCTATATGGCCTACCACTGCCGTGACTTCTGCAATTTCGCTGTTTTTCTCTCCAATTTCTTGTTTCACCTTTTTAAATTTTGCCTTTTATCAGTCGTCCTTTGCATGCTTGATCCAGCACTCCTCCAACTCCCCTACCAATTAGAGGAATTCTTTGCCTGTCCTTACAGTTGCTTGACTAAAGGAGGTGCAACTGCATGAGTTTGTAAGTCACTTTTTAACAAAGTTTACGGTGACTGCTAGATTCTTTCCCTCTCAACCGAAGGTCTCTCAGAATAGTAGTTTCAATTATTAATAGCCATCGTTAATAGATCAAGTATTCAAAATAATTTTTTAGTGGGTTAATAGAGACTCTTGTCTATTTTCTATAAACAGCGCCACTGTCAATACTTAATTTAATAGATGGGAGATATTACACACCACATAAAATTTTCTTATTATTGTCAATCAAACAGCGCGTCTGATTCCTCCAAGGTTTTTAAATACAATGCAAAGTATGCCTGTTTATGGCCTAAAATTATAAAAGAAGAAAAAGGTTAGAGGTTTTCAGCATAAAAATTTTAATATTTTAATTAAATTTAGAATTCAAAAGAAGGCAAACTATTTAGACAAAAAAAAAAAAAAAAATGGAAGGTTATAAGAATACTCACGCAAGAAAAATACTTGTTTATTCACTATTTTTTGACTTTTTTCACGTGAAATAAGACTAATATTTGTAATAGTTAATGTCATATTTTTTTAACTTTTACATGTATTAGACATTAAATGACAGGAGTAAACTTTATTGTTAAAGAAATTTGTATGCAATTACCGAATAATAAGTCACTCATATAATCATTACTTATTAATTGAGGTTAGTGTAATAATTATTCAAGTTATAACTTATGTAGTACGAAATTTTAAATATAATATGACTACTTTCAATAACTTTGAGACTCTCAATGGTCCTTTTTTATTGTTCTTGTTTTTGATGTGATGTGACATGATTGTCAAAACGATTGTTTTAACTCGGTGTAATTTCTGTTTTCACTAGCCTTAAGGTTTGCCTTTGATTTGGTCAAAGCTTGATATAATCTAGATTGGATACTAATCTTGGGGTCGACATATTCATTTATCGATGCCTAAATACTAGACTCAATTTTTACCCTAACAATAAGTTTAAGTTTATAGGAAATCAAACCTTCACCTTCCTACATTATTGATACCTTAACAAATCAAGAGGCAGAGGAAATAACATATGAAAATTAAAAATAAAAAATAACATTGAAGCACATTAGCATATTTTTTTTAACAAAATTGCTAACGTAAAGCAATAGTACGTAACAAATATACATAATTTCGTATATATTACAAAGTTTGTTTTTTATTTTGTATTTGGGATGACAAGTTTAATTATTGTGCACCATTATTTTGACTTATTAATTACCATATATAAGTTGCAAATGTAAAGACAATATTGCATTTTCTTTAACTTGAATCTATGAGTAACAAAGCTTACATTTTTTTCTTTATATCACGGCTGCTGAAGGAAAAAGCTAACGACTTGAAATTCTAGCCTTACATGTTTACATTACATGTCAGAATCAACTACAATTTTTACTCATTTGAATCTAATGAACAGAAATCATTTTTTACACGTAAGGAAAACATTCCAGGGGAGGTTAAAGAAGATGCTATAGTGTTCTTTGAAGTGAGCCGGGCTTGCTTCTTTAACTGGTCTAAATTGGGTTGAGAATTTGTTTTTCCCAAGGCCAGATTAAAATATTGATGAAGCTAAGACCCAGTTTGGCTTTATGAACCCGAGTTCAAAATTTCAAAGCTGTCCCCTTGAACATCCCCCCTCAAATTAGAGGTTCTAGTTAGAATTTTCAATTTAATTTTGAGTTCGGCGAATTGACTGTAAGGTAGAGCTTTTGTGAAATAGCCCGCTGCTTAATACTTGTTGGGAACATAGCAGATTTGAATTTCTTTAGCTGAGACCTTATCTCTGACAAAATGTAAGTCGTTCCATATGCTTTGTTCTTGCATGCTGAATTGGATTAAAGGCTACAGTTCCAGCTCTGAGACTATCAGACCAAATTATGGATTGTTTTGAGAGCTCAACTTCTAATTCCTTCGACAGGGAAGAAAGCCACATCAGTTCCGTACAGGTTAATGCCAGTGCTCGATACTCGGACTCGACACTTGATCAAGCTACATTTTGTTTTTTCGAGCTCTATAAAATCAAATTCTTACTAAGAAAAATACAATATCCACTTATAGATCATCTATCGTCCACGTCACATCCCTAGTCTGCATCAGCAAAGGGAACCACATTCAGAGTTGAGTTTCTACGAAATTCTAACCTATAAGAAATTGTTTCTTTCAGGTATCTCAGAACTCTTTTGCATGCTATCCAATGTTCTTCTCTTGGTTGTGCCATAAATTAACTGAATCTATTTACAGCATAAGAAATGTCAAGCAGGTAATTATTGCATATTGTAGGCTGTTAATTATAATTTTATGCGAAGTATAATTGGGGTATAGTGTGCTTCTAAATTTTGACAACTTTGTAGTTGCACACGTTAGTATGTTCACCCTTTTACAGTTTGCCATGTTTAGTTTGTTAAGGATGTCCTGTGTATAATTTCCTAGGTTCAAGAATAATGTGGCTTCTAATCTGCTAGCTTTAACTCCTTAAAATAGATGCAATTTAGCAGGTCTTTAACTGCAAAGGTTTTATCCAGCAACTGAATAATTTCTTCTATAAGATATCTGTTGCTTCCTGTAATTATCATGTCGTCAACATACAGAAGAAGTAGAAACAACTCACCTTAGTGAATTTTATAGAAGAGTTAATTATCAGACTTTGAGCTTCTGTATCCTTAGTGCTCCTGAGACAATTATGAGTTTATCAAACCAGGCTCTAGGGGCCTGTTTAAGGCCATATGAGGCTTTTTGTAGCTTGCACACATGATTAGGTTTTGAGGCATCTATGAAACTTTGTGGATAAGGCATGTAAATTGTTTCTGTCAGGTCACCATTTAGGAATGCGTTGTTCACATCTATTTGTCTTATCTCTCATTGTTTGGCAGTAGCTAGATTGAGAATTGTTCTTATACTAGTGGCTTTAACAACTGGGTGAAGGTTTAGTTGAAATTTAGTCTAGGAGTTTGACTAAAACATTTTGCTACCAATTTTGCTTTGTGCTTAACAATACTTTTATCAACATTTTTCTTCACTTTATAAATCCATTTGTTGCCCACCAATTTGTATAAATGGAACTAGGGACTAGATTTTATTAGCTTTCAAGGTATCAACTCTTCCTACATAGCTTGTTTCCAGTTAAGAAGTTGTAAAGCTATTTCAGTTATTTCAGGTAAGGTGTAAGACACAGACATAATGTTTTGTGTTTAAAGACACCAGCTTTGGCTGTTGTGATCATAGGATGGATATTTGTAAGGTCTATTGGTTTGTGTGTGAAATTTGGTGAGTGATGTTGAGTGTTTGTTTGTGCGGGTTGTCTTCTATCTATTTGAATTACTGATAAGTCTACTCTAGAATGTGGTTCAGTTATACAAAGGTGTTCAAACTCAGAGCACAGAGCGCAAAGACAAGTCTAACTTGTCTTCAAAGGATCTAGAGGCATTATTTGATGCTAAGAATTGTGTTAAAGTTATAAAATCGGCTGCATTTTGAATTTTTTTGTGTTTTTGTTGAAGAGTAATGGTTAGGAATTGATTTGTCATGCATTGAGTTTCACTTTTTGACATGGATGATTGAGCAAGAAACTTTTTATCATTGTAAGAAGGGAAGACACGTTCATTAAACTTTACATGTCTGATAGTGTAAACTCTTCCTGTTGGATGAAGATACATATATCCCTTCTAGACTAGAGTTAACTTAATCAAAACACACTTAGCTTAATTTATGTTTGTGATATGATATAAGAAAAGGAAAGCTCTCACAATCAAACATTTTGAATAAGGAAAGATCAGGTTTTTAGTTGAATAGGCTTTCAAATGGTGGCTTTCTTTGCTGAGTTGGAGTTAAAATTCTGTTAATTAACAAAACTGCATAAGTAAAGGCTTTTGACCAAAATCTAAGTGCATTTTAGCTTGTACAAGCAACAACAGTCCAGTTTCCATAACATTTCTATGCTGTCTTTCAGTCTTTCCATTTTGGTGGTTGGTGTAGGGACAAGAACATCTTTGCCTTATGCTTTCACTCCAAAATTATGATTCAAACTTTCTATATTCTCCTCCTATGTCACATTGTAGAGCATTAACCTGTTTATTACTTGTCTTTTCTATCTGTTTCTTGAATACAACAAATGTTTCTAAGGCTTCAGATTTTCAAGGAAACAGTCAGGTATGTAGTTTGTAAAATCATCAATAAAAAGTATATAGAATAGTGTCCTTGGTTTGAAGTCATAGGACCTGGTCCCCAAATGTTAGTATGTATAAACTCTAAAGATTCTTCAGTTTTTGTTTCAGTCGATTTAAAAGTCAGTTTATGAAATTTTTCCAACTTACATGCACTGCATAAACCAGAAA
>JAWDEX010000006.1:1884994-1898797 GCA_035221805.1 Trichilia hirta | reverse complement strand
CTATAGACTCAAGTCACTCTTAACTCTCAAATTTTTTTCTACTAACTCGATAGAATTTGAAATATGCTCAGACAATATTGACTCATTGAAACATATCAAATTTGATTCAAACACAATTGATAGATAAACGAACTTGTCATAAGATAAAAATTGTAGCTTGTAGAGTCCTCCTTCAGCAATTCCTTGCATCAGTATTCTTCCCTGTAATTTTTCTTTGATTAGATGGACATTAAGATGGAATAGTACTCTCATATTATTGTCATTGATCAACTGTGAAATAGTGATTAGATTCTTGATTATTTTGGGAACAAAAGTACATGTTTAAGGTGCAATGAGGTGTCATTTTGTATACTATGCAAGTTAATGTCGATATGAGTGATTTTTAGCCTATCACTATTACCAACTGAAAGTTGATCTTCTCCCAAGTATTCAGCTGCCAAATTCATGTTGCTAATGTTATTTGTTGTGTGATTTGTTGCTCCACTGTCCAATACCATGATTGGTCTGTAGTGCTTCTTGTGGTAGCTTTGTAAGCCCTTTTTTTTCTCAAGTTTCTCAATGTTAGTGCATGGAATTCCCTATTAAAGATGTACCAACAACTGGCAACAGTATGTCCCACTTTGTTGCACTACTGGCAAGTGAGTTTATTGGCCTTCTGACCTCTTTCTTTGCCTCTTCCTCGATAATTCTGATTGAATTTTGCAGGTCTATATCCTTCTTGATGATTTCCTGGAAAATTGCCTCCTCTGTGCAAAGAATGAACTAGTCTTTCATCTGAGTGCCAGTTCTTCTAAAAGTTTCTAGTCTAAACATATTGAGCAGGAATTCTTGATTGAAGATGTAGGTATGTATTAGCTAATTGCTTCTCTATCGTGCTCTCATAACTCAATAAGGATGCATAAACCTCTTGTAGTGTCATGGTTAAGAGTGGACATTGTCGATTTGGATCGGTTTGAGCTTAAATTTCAAATCGATCCAAATATATCCGTTTAAATTTATTTCAATCAAGAAACCAATTCAAAAGGTTTTAGAACTGATCCAATTATTGATTTGGATCAATTTGGATTGAATCCATTCAGAGGGGTAACCATTATCAATTTGGATCTAAATTTTAAACTAATTCAAACATATCGGTTTGAATTTAGTCTAATTCAAAAACCAATCCAAAATTTTTAAAACTGATCCAAATCTTTCCAATTATCAGTCTGGATCAGTTTCGATTGAATCGGATTGGATTTGACTACCCTAGTTATGGTTCCAATTCTGGATTGAAGATTCACGACTATTGGGTTGTAGTTTTCATCTAAACCTTCCAACACTAGTATTATCAGTTCTTAGTCAGGTACATCATTTCTTATGGCTCTTAGACTATCAACCAATTTTTGGTTCGGCTACAGTAATTACACATACTGAGGTTATTTTTCTCTGTGTTTTGAATTTTAGCATTGAGTTACATAGTTCTTGCAATAGGTTGTATAAAGAACTTTGATTCAAGTGTAGTCCATGCCTAATATGAAGATTTACAGTTGATAGTTGAACTGAGGACGTTTACAAAAAATAAAGTCAGTAGCCAATCCATCAGAGTTTGATCTTGCTTCTTTCAGGCCTGTTTCTTGGAGGTTTTTCACTTCCATCTATGAAGCCTTCCAGATTGTTTGCTCTAATACAAGGAAGCATTTGTAACTTCCAAATAAGAAATTGTTGTTGGTTAGTTTGACAAGGGCTTTGATCGATTGTTTGTTGAGTTTTTAACTATATTCATGTTTTCAGAGGTTCTAGTTCCTATGCTACTATGGTCATGGCTCACATTGGAGATTAAAGCTCTGATATCAAGTAGAAAATATAGAGAGAATACTTTTTTTCGTTAACTAGAATCCATCGGTAACGAAGCTTATATATTTTCTTTACATTACAGATCTTGAAAGAAAAAGCTAGCTACATGAAATCTTAGCCTTACATGTCTACATTACGTGTCAGAATCAACAATTGCTCATTTGAATCCAAGGAACGGAAATCATTTTTGACCCGTAAGGAAGACGATCCAGGGGAGGATGCTACAGTGATCTTTGAAGTGAGCTGGGCTTGCTTCTTTGATTGGCCTCAACTCAGCTGAGAATTTGCTTTGTCCAATCCCTGATTAGAAGACATGATGAAGCTGTGGCCAGGGTTTGGCTTTATAACTCGAGTCCAAAATTTTAAAATTATTTTCTTCAACAATACATAACGTTACTATTACTTACGTGCAAGGATCTTGATGAACAATAATCACTAGGAGAAATACTAAAAATGAGGTTGACAAGGCATGCTGCTTAAATATTTTTGAATTTAGAGACAGAGACAACTGCTTCATTAGCTTTGAATATCACCTTATCACTAGGACTAGGGGTCGGGTTGGGTATTAAAAGACAATTGGGCGTAGGCTGGGAGTGGGTTTATGACTTACAGATCTTTTGCATCATCACAAAAATTTTACCAGTTAAATCAATTAATACTAAAAAATTACTTACCCAGTGAAATGGTTGTATTACAATAATATGTACTCATATTTTATAATTAATATTTATCATTGTTTATTTATACTTAGAATAAAAGGTCTTTGGCAACGGCTAATTTGCTTTTGTAAATGACATTTCATGAGAGACTGCGACCGCAATTTAAACATTATGATAATTTTTTTTTTATATGGAGATTTATTAATACAAAAAAGACAATACGGGTTGAAGTCAATGATTAATTTGGTTGAGTTTTTTCACTTTTTTATAAAATAAATCACAATCAATTTGTTGTTGTTTTTATAACTCAATCAAATTTAACATCAACCTAAAACTTTAATAAAAATGGAGCATATAATTTTTGACAACTATAATTTTATTATAATTCAAAATAATATAAATGTATTTACAGAATTCTGTGACTTTCAAATTACAAGTTTATTATTCATTACAAAATTATTATTATTATTATTATCCATCGTTATAAAACCATTCATTAAAAGCGTACAGAATGTGAAGTAGAATATTACTTGGAAGCTTAATTATATCAACCAGTTACTTTACCTATAATATCTGACGCAATGAATATAGATTTCTCCTTTTCAGCAACATGGATAATTTTTGAGCAACAATGATTTTTTCTCTCTGTTACATTGAACACCTGCTGGTTTCTGCACATAAGCATTTGCTAGTTGAGGCAATTCAAACACCATGTGAAAGAAGCCAATATCTTGTTCTATATATTTGTGTAAATAAGATTCCACTAAGATATTTGTACCAAACAATTTGTTGCATATATCAAGTCGATAAAAACTTATAATTTTATCAACGACTAGCATTACTTCAAGATCATAATCCCGTGTTTCTTTTCTCCGTGCTTATCAATTTGCCTTTTGGAAACTCCGAGATCTTTCTTCTTAACAAATGAAAAATTTTGACTTCGATGAACTTTACCATTTTCTCTATCATTCCTCCATATCCTGTGCTACCTAACTGACGATTGTACTTATTTTTCTCCCGTGTCTGTTTGGAAGCCAAGCCGGTCTCTTCTTCTGCACACAAATATTATGTGATATTTAGTAAAAAACAATGTAAAGAACATTTAAAGCAAATTATATAACTCGCCTCAAAATCAATAGATAACACTCTCTTTATAAAGTAACCCTAATGTTCTTCCTTAATTTGCTGATATTCAATTGGATGCAGTTTAAATTTATTGCGATCATCCTTGTAAAGTAAAATATAATTATTGGTCAATGTATGCTTGAAAATTTCTTAAAGAGATTCCAAACCACTTCGACACCTAAGATTTCCTCTTGATAGCAATTACATACTTTGACTGAAAAAGAAGAGAATGAATTAGATTATTACTTATATAAAGATTTTAATGACTATATAATTTGTAATATATATGTATAAATGAGTTGAATATGAAGCCATAAAGTTTTCTTTATTGAAATGGGCACATCATGCAAATTATCATAGAAGATAGATATCTTCACTCTTGCCGCAACGCCGATATAACTTCTGAAATCATTAGCTACAGAACTCCTTATTTTCATCCGAGTTGATAATTAACCTGTATTGGAAGAAATAAACACAAAACAAAATAATACAACTCTCAAAACAGATTTCTTTTGAATCATAATATTTACACTGGTACAAGAAAAAATAAAATATGCAACTAATGATACTTATTACATATGACAACCAAAAGCTCTATTTGTAAGGATTAATATGTTCTCAAATGCCATCACAATCTAGCCTTATATAAATTCTATCATCAAGTGACATTCACGTAATTTATTGGATAAAGGTACAGGCACAACCATATTATCACAATCATGGGAAATCTCATTCTTATTAGTACTTTCCCCACTAATAGAATACTGATTACCATTATCCAATTGATCTTTTACATAAAAAGCCCTGCTTGGCAGAAGATGCTAAAATAAAACTATAAGATCTATGAGTAATTCTATTGAGGTCAACTATTGTGAATTCTAATTCATCAATATAAACACATCTAATATTAACCCAGTAACACTTGAAGACATTTTTCTTAAACTAAAAATAGTCAAGATACCATATCTCCTCAAAAAACCCATAAAATACCATATCCCTGGAGTAAGAATTTTTCCTTTGCATTAGAAATCTGTCGTGTTGTTGCTACAACTATAACACTATTGTTCTGAGTTAAACGATCGTTGTCCCAATTTCTTGTTGCAAAATGGTAACCATTTACAAAATATGATTCATACGCAACCAACATTCTAGGTTTCTTCGCCAAATAAATGACAATTTCATCAACTTGTACGCCATTTTCAGCATCAATTGCAACCTAAGTGAAGTTAACATACAAATGAAGTTAGTAACATGAAAAGAAAATTAAACGACTCAAATCATAAGATTAATATATGAAAATCAGCTCAGGAAGTTTAAACTTATTTTTTAACCATGCACTAAAATGATGATTGTGCTCGTTTTACAGCCATATTTGTCTTCATAATTAGTGCAGATATTTAGATTTCAAATTTGCATATATTCTGTAAATAAATGTACATAACTTTAATTATTTATTGTTGTATTTTCCAACATGTATGAATATATAACTTAAATTAATTTAAATAAACACTTACTTTGCATAAGGTTCAATTTCTAGCGTGTTCTCCAATGTGCAAAGATGTGCTTGCTCCAATAGTTGACAGTCAATTAACTTAACTTTTCCGAAACTTAAGAATTTTTCAATTTGTAAATCAGATTTGCAATCAGATGACAGACCAATTGTATAATGATCTATAAGGTAGTCTGCACAAAACTCAAGTGATTCCTCCTTAATATAACACTTAGATTTTCATTCCTTGGATTATTGCAGTTACGACCATAACCCTTATAAAACCTTCATCCATCTAAGTAAATAGGCCTCACATAATCTTGCTTATTCTGCAAGATGAATCGTCAAGTGTACCATAACGTTGAAGAAAGTTGGTATAAAACATTGTTCCAGCAAGCACAAAGCAACTTCAAGTTCCTTTTGTATATGATCAAGATTTTTAACTTCTATCACTATTACACAATGAATTGAAGAAGAAACACGCTCCAATGATGGTTTATCTAACAGGTTTGGGCAAGCAATTTCGAATTGCCAATAGCAATCATTGTTGCATTAAAATATGAGTCATGAGATTTAAAGCTTTGAAGACAACAATCTACCATTGACACAATGTTTCTAGAGTCAAAAGAATACTTATTAGCAACTTTGACTTCTAATAAGGTTTTACAAAACATTTGCTTCTGTCTTTGACTCATTGTGTAAGGTGAAGAAGGTAGTTAATTTTTTTTTTTTTTATTAGGTATTAATTTCTCCCTAAACCCCATTATCACAAGATCACTTTTAGAATTAATCCCATCATTTATCTTACTTAATTAATAAAATAATGTGTCATAGATGCTCTCACACACATTTTTTTCAATGTGCCTCACATCTTATTGATGACAAACCATTAAATGTTGCCAAAATTCTAATTTGAAGAATACTGATTTCTTTTAAACAACTTCTTTTTATCCTCATCAACACATTTTATTTTCTTTCCATTTTTTTTTTAAACTTATTGTTGATTTGGTCAACAAGTTTTCTAATTTCTTCACTAGTCAAGGGTTTAGAATGACTATCCTACTCTTGTTTATCATTAAAAAAATTTTCATCTTTCAAAATGAATGATTGTGCGGTAGAAATCAATGGTGGCCTATAAACAAATTTTTGTTACAATGTTTAAGCCTACATGAACTAGGTTTTTTTCTTCCTTTTTTTTACAGATGAGAAATGCAAAATACCGATTAATAGTACCCCCGGACAGGTTGTTATATACTGGAAAATCACCAATTGTTCACAACAAAATAGCATACAAAATAAATATTTTTCTTTTATAAGCATCATAAAATTCTACATCTACATTCCATAAGGGTGTTAGATATACATCTAGATTGCTACCAGGCTGCCTAGGCTCAGATATTAAAAGTGACAATAACTTAAATTTTTTTTTTTTTCATACGAAAGCGTGGAGAAGATTATAATAACCAATGCAACTGGCCAATACTATAAATGGTACTAAGTATCCTGAGTGAATTTATCCCATTTATTTTCTAAAAATAAATCCAATCATTTCGACATGCATTTATTTTCTCATATTTTAAGCCTAGCACTTTCAAAGTTTTCTTAGCTTCTTACATTGGCTTAGGCATATTATTATTTTCAGGTACATATATCCCCAAAAGCTTTCAACAAAGCTAAAAATGCTTTATCATACCATACAAAATTCCTTTTACATTATAAATTTTCATCAAACCTGATAACTTAGAATGGTTAGAACCCAGGTAAAACGGCTTCTCAGTATCTTCAAGTATATCCCTAAAATACTTAGGATTTCCGCCACATTCCTCATATGCATCATGTACTATGCTCACAACATCACTGTAATCCTTTTATCAAAACTGATCATTGTTATAAGCATCTTGGTTTTTTGAAACAGTTAAATTAGGTTTAACTTCTCCATTCTTAATTCAAATTTTATACGTTAACAGAAAACCTTTTTCAAACAAATGTGTTTTTGTTTTTTTAGGTGTATGAAACTCCATGTTCCAATAATTACTGCATGATCATCTAATTAACCTATGGTTTTCGGTGTTAAGCATAGCAAATTGCAAGAAATGATCTACCTTATTTTCATACATTTTGATAACCTATCACTGAAAATATAATCGTTGTTCCTCTTAAACTAAGTATTTGGACATACGTTAGCATGCATTAGTTTAATTCTATATTATATTATGAATAGCATAACAAATTATAATAAATTTAGGCTAAATTAATAAAGATACTAAAAAAATAACTATTTGGACTGAATTAATATGGGTATGTTATCAATGCATAATAAATTGAGATTGAATATGAATACGAAACATACTTAAAATGAAATCAGTAAGCAAGTAGTCGAAAATCAGATGTCCAGTGAACCAAGACTATCGGAGTTAGTGACTTTCCTACAGAATAGGATGTAAGCAGCTGTTAAAATCTCTTAAATAAAATCGAAACATTAGAAATTTAAATTAACAATACAAATTTAAATAATAAAGAGAAGCTGGAAATTGAGAGCAATGATTCACAATTTAATTGAAAATCGAAGATTTTCGGGTTAACATTAAAATCAATTCACCTGTATTAAACCGATAGCACAATACTGATAGAGGGAGAGATAGTGTGCGGATGACGGCAGGAATGGTGTTGCAACTCCTGCGATAAAGACAAAGTGTGATATCGGTCGAAAATGATGGAAGACGATATAGAAACTCTAGAGTCAAACATGACCGACCAAGTCTTAGGTTTTGTTTGACTTCAAACATGAAATGACACCAAAATAACGATATTTTGAAAATTAATTTTAATAAAGAACTTATATTTTAGGTTATACATATAGGATCAAATTATAAATTTATGCATTATATATTATTATTTTTAATTTTAATAGTAAAATAAAAAAAAAATTGTGATACTGTTATATCATCTAATCACTGATACTTGTGATAATTTATTCCGATTTATGATCCTACAATGTTAGTAATTGCTGATACTTACTGAAATTTTCAAAAGCAAAGTATCAAGAAAAGGGGGGTTTGTACTAGTATTGATAGCCTGAAGGCGTTTAACTAGCTAAAAGATACCCTTATCCCAACTATCCTCGTTATTTATAAGTTTGAGGAGAGAAAGAAATTGGCTTCTTGATCCCTTCAAGTATCATGCATGCATGGAGCAGTATACTTTACATCCCTGCATGCTTTGACACGCATTCTTAATGGCCTGCTTGCCCCAACTACTCTGAGGTAGCTGGAGCCTTGAGCTGTCTTCCCTTGCGTGCTGGAAAGATACCTAAATAGATCATCCCACATTTTTTAACCTCTTAGAGGCTAGTTATGCTTCCTCTATACGTTGGTCATGGAAAGTGGAGTTGGCTGATATTCCTTAACCTGTACAGGACTCATGTATTTTTACACGTTTTGAGTTCGTAGTCAGCAGATCGTCCAACATTCTCTAACTTATGAGTAATACTAATTACCGACGGACAAGTTCTTCTAAATTTCACTGGTGTTTCTCTTTAATTCTTAGACCTAAGAATGGATCAGATTACCATATCCAGGTCACCGCAATTCTATATTCACAGTTCATCAATTGGCAACATGATTCTGTGATATATGTCTTCTAAAATGGACAAATGTAAGATATTCATCGGTTGACGTGGCAGCTCGTACTAAAACTCTTGGCAAGCATAAGTACGAATATTATCAAACTTTTACTGAACTGAAGTAATTAATTATTATCTTTAGTCAATATTTACTTAGAATTCAAAGTGAATTCTAAAAAATTATATAGGATTCAAAGTGAAATGAGAGATAATTACCGTCAAATTTGTTGAGGAAAAAAGTGTGATAGTTAAAGTGAAAAACAGATGAGAAATCGATCGGAGATGTTTATGATAGCATGTTAAGATTATGTTTAATTAATAAGAAGATTAAGAGTATTATTGGTTTGTAATCTACCCGCGATAAGCAGATGCTTTAATCTCTGTCTCAGATTTCTCTTCTTCTCTTATCTCTGAAGGATTTTCATATGCTTCAATTTTCATGGTTTTGTGTTTTGAGTTTTCTTCAGTCTCTTTGAATGATTTTCTCATATAGCAAACCATGTTCTTAAAGGACGATAACATGTTTTTGCAGAAGAAGAGACTAAATCATTTCTAAATTTAGTCAAATTAAATTAAATACAAAAGAAAAGAAGCAATATCACTATACTTATGAAATTGAATGCAAAATTTATATTTCGTTTGATTAAATTCTGTGCACAAAATATTTGTCAGTTCCTTCTCTAAGGATACTATTTCACAATAAGGTGGATTCGAGACTTCATGTCACCGTTTTTTGGCACGCCTTCTTGTATTTTGATTCAATGGAATAAAAGTCGGCACTGCAACGACTTGGTATAAATATCATGCGAATAGGGATATAAAATTTAATATGTATAACATTTAATTTTTCAGAAAAAATGGACAATATCACGTATGTTAAACAAGTTGGGGGTAAGGTTATCGTTTTGGTCATGAAATGAAGAGTGTGTGTGTGCGTGTTTCGTATTGAAGAAACCTACATATACTACTTCAAATATAGAAATAAGGTGTGTTTAAGATTTCATGTTATCATCCTTTTATACGCCTTTTTGAATTTTAATTCAATAGAATAGTAGTCAGCATAGCAACGACATTGTATGAATATCATCATATCGATAGAGATATAAAATTTATTATGTATGACATTATTTTCTTTTAAAAAAAAAAAAATTGCACGATAACCCTATTTACTTGTGTTAAACAAGGGAGCGTAAGGGCATCTTTTGGGTCATAGGATGTGACCGTTTTGAAAAGTTCAATAATGTAAGTTTAGAATAATGACAACCCTCCTTTCCCTACCCAAATGTAAATAAATAATAAAAATAAAAAGGACTTTTGAAGGGGGTTGGTTGGTACTATTATTGTTGATAGTGCCCTACATTGTCACCATTCCATCCGGACCCTTAAAAGAAAAGTGATTTGCCCCACAAATGTATGCATCAAAATACACAAAAATCGAACCGCACAACCGGAAAAGGAGAGCCCAACTCAAATTTTGGCTTTGTTTCTTTGCATTGATGGAAAAAGTCATCCAGTAATAATGGAAATAGAAATGAATTTATTAGAATTAGATTTTCGGTTTTGATGGAGACTGATGAGAGATCTAAGAAGATCGGGAGCAAGAGAGACTAAAATGTGCCTCACATGCATAGTTGTGCTTACCGACAGTACAGTGGCCCATAATTTAAGGTCATTTTTGTCATTTGAGAATCTCACAATTACTAGAAATGATTCCCAGTAAATGATTCCAATATGACAATTCTTAAAACATTCACGCCATAAATTTTATTACTCGTTCATTTCCATCTCAATTAATGAAAGGAATTTCCACTCCAACATCACAAAAAAAGCAAAGAATCCATCAATTATCACTCTTCCTTCAGCACAAACACCTCAATTCTCTCCAATCAGTAGCGAATATTACTGGTTCAACCGTCTTTTTAAGCAGTTTCAAATATGTTTTAAAGTGAACGAAGTGGTATTTGGTTCATTTTCCATAACTAGGAACACAACAAAATGTATTTTCCTTGAATGCAATTGAAGAAATGGTAGTTTTTCACATGCAATGATAGAGACAAATCACATGGTACTTTAATCTTTAGAAATGTTTCTTTCACTTATCTGACTCTCATACTTGAAAATCTTTGTCCACAGTAGAGAAGAGATCAAGTTGAACTACAAGAAAATGCATGCAATCTTAAGCTCATTATAGATTTTGATTGCTACAATAATAGAGGAAAATAGCTACAAGCACAGGCATCTGTCCCAATAAATATTGATTGCATATTTCATAACGCAGAATTGGGAAAATATATATCTTATAATTCCAGTATTAGCTTATATATGAACTTTAAGCCAGCATTCAATAGCTCATGCTACCCCTACACGTATGAAACAGACACTAGTATTACAGAAAGGAGAATCGTAGCTTAACTGGTTAAATTGTTCCGTAATCCAGTGAACCCACTGAAGTTATACCAGTGCTTAAATTTCTTGAGTCTTGCCTTGCATAATCATCGCAGCTGCTGTTGGAAAGCCTCTGAATTGGAACTGAGTTCAGAAGCTCTATTCCTCGTTTTCCCATTTGCTGCACTTCAGGTGGTGAGAGTATTTTGATACACCAAACACTGTTCACAAATTCCCTGTTACAAGAAGCATGAAATGCACCAACAGCAAGCCATTAATAATGAGAGGCAAACAGAAAAAATCTCCAAATAAGGAACAAACAATCAGAAAGAGAAATCATAGAATTTGATGATTATGGTAAATATTGTTGCCAAATATATGAATGGCCTTCCACACACTTATTCCACGAAGTCTCATTCCATGTTTTCAAAGTTTCCACCTAAGATGCCAGAAAGCTAAACTATCCAATGGTCAACAATATAACTTTGGTCTTATACATAAAGCAAGTAAATTCCTACAACTTATAATCCAGATATATTCAAAGAAAGGAACAATAAAAAAGAAATCAGGGTAGAAATTATAACAAGCTCCATTATAGAACAATGATAAGAACTTACGGCCAGGGGTCATCACCAAGGAGAAGGACATCATTCTCCCGGTCAACGAATACAAGCTGCCAGCCTGATCTCAGAGGGTCCTCTAACTGGCCTTCAAGGCCAAACATGTGAGCTAGTTCACTGCGTAGCTCATTGTAACTGCTGAATTTGGTGATATCCAGCGATCTACCAAAGGACCCCGACTTGTAAACCTATCAATGAAACAAACATTTTTATATCAATTAAAAGACACTGCTTGAAGCTACCAATAGATCAGACATTATGACAAACTAGTGTAATTACAGTATAAATGAAGTGAACAATATGGAAAACAAAATACACACATTCTTAACGCTGAATGCCTGGATTTAATAGTGTAACTGTAATGTTTAAAGCTACTCACCTTAACAAAGGTTCGGTTTGGTGGGTTTACTTGGCCCACATTTTCTGGAGAATGCAGGAAACCCGATTCATCAATGCAACTGGAAGGTGTCATTGCTGGATTAACTGAAAAATCAGTTCCTGCAGTGCTCATATAATTAGAAGTAGCAAAGGGTATAGTTGTGGAGTCACAATTGCTCCGAACTCCCCCAAGGCTTGACATCTCATTCTGCATCAGAAGAGATGAGGGCTCTATGTTAACTCCAAATAAAAGATGGCTCTGTGGATCAGCACCTGCTTCCTGATCTATTGAACACTCCCTACCAGGAAATGGTGGCAATGAAATGGAGTTCTGAGAGAGATTTGGATGAGGTAGCCCCAATTGTTCCACCGGAGGCAGTACACATTGAGAAGCTCCAGAAGAAAAAAGAGGTTCAACTGCAGCTCGCTTAGAAGGCCAGGTGGGGGAAGGAATCAAGGGATTGCTTCTAGACGAGTTAAGTAGGTGGGATGATTCATCCTGGGTAAATGAACACAAGAGACTGTGCAGGGGAGAAACAATAGGGCTTGTCACAGGGTTCCCACTTGAATCGGAGAAACTCTGCAGCTGGCAGAGTGAAGAAATAGCTTGCAGTGGCAGTGATTGGGGGACTGAACCAAACTGTGGCAAAGCAGAGATAGAACTTGTAATCTGCTGCTGGTCAACCTGTTGCTGCTGCTGTTGTGGCAATGGCTGCTGCTGCCGCTGATGTTGATTATTGAAAGAGTGTGAGTACTGCAGCGGCAGTTGAAGAAGTTGAGCCTGGGACTGAGATTGTTGCTGGTTTTCTTGAATATTTTGATGAAATGTCGGCTGAGGATGAGACTGCTGTAACATCTGTGGCTGCAATAAAGGAGAAGTCCTACTAGGGAGATTTCGGGTTTGCTGGAATTGCAGGAGGGCAGGATTGGGTTTTGGAGGATCTACAGCCCTCATCTCCTGAAGTGCAGCAGCAGTCATAGCTTGGTAAATGTCAGTTTGTAAACCAAGCATTGAAGCATCAAGACTTGGTTGCATTGTTGGCGTAAAAAGTCCCTGAAAGTTTAGGGATTGCATTCCGCGACCTCCATCTCCCTGAAGCCACATAAGTTGAGAATTTAATCCCCGACTATCATCTTTGATACCTTAAGAGCAAAAAAGACAACAAAATTATTCCTTAATGTGCATATTCACAGGAAGGGAGATTAGGAGATAAAAGGGTAGGAAATTTAAATTGGAAGTCGATGTCAAAAGTTAGCAGATATGCCATGGAGGTGACTATAGAGAAGTGAAGCATACCATGAAAAGCTGGTAGTCCTGGTGGCCACGGTCGCTTAAGCCTCAGGGGAAATGGAGATGGATACATTGGGAATGTAGTTAATGGCTCAACCTCCCATAGGGAAACTCGTGGCTGTCTCTCCCCGGCAGTTGATTCATCCCAGCCAACCTGCATTCATTGAATCAAAGTTCATTACAATATGTACTATTTATAGTAGGGAATCTACAAAATTTGGAGGAAACTTTGACACTAATGGTGCAATTCTAATAAAATGTTCGTAGAATATGTAAAAAGATTAAATGAAGATATGAAAAATAAAATAAAAAATAACCTTGACCGACCGCCAATGTGAATTCGGCCACCTAACAGGATCTAAGTCACTTATGCCAGTTATTGTACCCATGTAGCTGGATAT
>JAWDEX010000006.1:1869340-1883541 GCA_035221805.1 Trichilia hirta | reverse complement strand
CCATGTAGCTGGATATAAGCATCAAATAAGAAATAAAAAGAATTAGTCAAACGTCCGGATTGAACAAATTGTACTTCCTGTAAAACATAAAACATGGGAAATTATCCATTGATGATACATAAAGCATTAGGTGGATGTTCAAATAAAAGAACAAGCACTTTTAAGTTTTAACTCCAAGCAGTCCAAGAGTGACTTCAAATTTTGAAACCTACCGACGCACACTTGATTCTTCTGTTTCAAACAGCATCCTAAAGCGCATTCCAACAGAAACACGTGTGTGATAGACTGCTTTGATATACTTGGCCAAGGGTATCACAAACTCTGACGGGCTAGCCCTGAATGAAAGATGGTGTGAATTTGAAAGTACATAATAGATCAAAATTATAAGTTTCTATTAACATGCACAAGGTCAAACCTTGGGTTATAAAATATTGTAAAACGGCTATTTGTTGCAGCTGCATGAGCTGCAGCAGCAAGAAGCCCCAAGTGCATGCTATCACTTGATAAAACTGATGAAGGCATCACTGTAGGTGGTCGACTGGCACGGCGAATACCAAGGAGTAGTTGATTCTTCTCATTCCTGATGAAATGTACACAATTAGTCTAAACATACAAAATATCTCATGACATACGGTAAATAATTTTCTACTAGTTCTAAAAGGCCGATATGCTGTCAAGATAAGAAGATGAGAGGTGACTACACTCCATCCTAGCACCACTCATGAAGCAAATGCAAAGAGATGAATTGCTCTTATCAAGTGTATTGCGGGATTTATTATTAAAAATTAGGAGGAGTTCAGGCATATGAATCATATTTCATTTTTAAGAAGTCTAAATGAATATTTTGCTATGTCTCTGATCTGAAAAGCAAGTTAGATAGCCAAATTGTCCAAATAATGCATAACCAGTCCAAAGGTTAACCGAAGCACACACAGTATAATCCTGTATGTTCTTCGATAATGCTAGGAGAAAAGTAGATAAAATAGTGGAAATATCAATATTGAGGAATTAATCAGCTGCCTACCATATGAAAAGCACTGAGTCACCAGCAACAAGCCTTTTGGCGCTAACAAACACACTCCATCCAGTTGTAAGAAGGTGTCTTTTGGGCTGGCCTGCAGGAAGAGAAGTGAGGATCATCTTGAAACTATCGCTTTTTGTTCAATAGCAAGGTCAAAACTACCTTCTTTTACAGATTATAGCCTACCACAATTGCAATTTAGCACTACAATTTCCAACAAGTACAAAGCAAAAAGAACTTAATTTAATTACCACAAAATTTTATCTTTCAACCAAACCTCAAAGCTTCCTTAATGCAAGTAGTAGGACACTAAACATGTCAAACTAAGATAAAGTACACATAAAAGACGGTGTAAGAGTAAAAGGGCAAACTGCTTAATATGCTAGAAGAATGTAACGAATAACTGAGTTAAACTTGAGGTCAAAGGAAGAAACACCCGATCTATTTATAAACAAGTTCCAGGCTTCTGAACTACTCAAACCCATCCATTTCAAAAAACCAAAGAAGATAAGACTTGAATTAGGTGCATTGACGACACAAACAGGTCAATAGTAATGACTTCTTAGTTTGACGATAAAGAGAAGCACAGATCTACCAAGTTGTGGGAGTTTTTAAGAAAAAAAAGTTAACCAATGATAAATTGGATTTATGACTCTCTAATGGCCAACCATGTTCCTATCGATTTGATGGAGAATATTTCCTTTTCTCTCATTTTAAGACAGGGAAAGATGAAAGACTAGCAACATAAAAAACGAAAACATACAGGTTATTATACTTTCCACGCAAAAGGGATGAATTAGAACCTTAAAAAATTGTTCTTAAAAATTACCTCGAAATATATGTCTAAATTTCCATTCATTGTCATGCAGATCCCTTGCAATCAACTCCTGTGCCGGAGGCTGCTGGGAGAAGTCCTGCAATCATTTTTTATTTTAGAAATAATAGCCAAGTTCTTAGACCTTGGGACCACTTAAAAAGAGATGGTAATATTTACAATCATGAACAAGACTTACCAATGGAGGAAACACTTTTTCAGCTGCCCTGCGAGGAACAGAGAATCCTCCGTGAGTACTTGTGTCACTGGCTGTCAACGTTTTGCAAAAGTAATTTGTTGGCTGTTTACTGGGGGTGCCCAACTCTGTTGGGATGTAGGCCTCCTTTTGCTCTTGCTATATGACAAGGGTTTTTTCAATTTGTACAAGGGTAAGAAAACAACCAATCAAAACACAAACCCAGACAAAACAGCATACCGGGCTCAGTGGTTGCAATGTCATCTGTGTGTACACTTCATCTGTCTCAACATCTGCCTGAAGTAGATAATATTTAGAGCTTTTAGTGATTAAAGCTTTCAGTGAATAGACTGCCGTACAAAAATGTCTAAAATCAAATACTAGGAGAAATAGAAACACCCTTACATGCATGGTCACATTGTGCAGCTGACAGATAAGTTGCGGAGGTAAGCTTGGGTAATTTGGGATATGGGCATCAACTTCCTTGTTGGTTGATGCAGCAACCTATGAAGATTAGAAGGGAGATGCAATTGAACATAACAAAAGCTGGATACAAAATATTATATCTGATTTCTAAGGATCATTCAAGGTCATAAAAGAGAATCTGAGAAAATAAATAACTACAGACTGGCATGTGCCAATTAAAAAATCTATATATAACAATTCTAAGTCACAAGCAGGCACCAAGGATAACATACAAGATAATGGATCAAAATACAACGATCAATTATCAATTACTAAATCAGGAACAGAAGATGTAATAAAAATAGCTCTAGGGAGGGGATACAAGACTAGAAGTTGAACTGGCTAAGTAACACCAAGAACAAGACGCAACTTAATAAGAAGATATGGCCTCAAGTCAGCAATCATGCTCACTGTTACAGTTAACCATGAACATCTCTAATTACAGGGAGCAAAACTATTAATCATCTCAATGTTTAAATTACAAAACAACCTCATATTTCTCAGAATAAGAGTAGAGAAGTCAGAGAATCATTCTTCATTCAGCGAAAACAAGTTGATTCTAAAATTATCTGCATGAAACAGATAAAAAACACTAACCTGCTCACTGTGGCCTTGGGGGAAATAAACGACACGACTTCCAACAGCAGGAAGAGAAACCAGCGGACCAGCACAGGCATGCCAAAGTTCAGAGTTCAGAACTCTCTTCTCCCCTGCAAAATTTATTTGAAAGCCTAGTAAAATTTCATGAAGGAATAAGATAAAGAGTTCCCAAAGATTCAATTTAAGGATCACAGTCTCTATTAAACCAAAGCAAAGTCCTTAACGTGGAAAAGAGAAATCACCATCAGCGTGGCTTTGTGGGGATAAATCTATCATAAATATCAATTTCTAAAGAACTTTTGTCGGACTCTAGAAACAGAAAGATGAAATCAGCAAGATGTCGCTAAATGGATGTTTGCTCACTGAGAAAGTTGAGGAAGAAAACCAGAACGATATTAATGACTATTAAGTTGCAAACTGCGAGCTCTGAATTAAAAAAATACAAAATCAAGAGTTACTGAGATTAAATGGAATAATCAACTGGATTTCTGAGATTCTATAAGTTACTCGTAACTTTCCTGCAATCTATGAACCTCTCAAAATCTTACAATCATACCAGAACTACCCAAAGATCAAAATCTAACCGTGAAAACGAAAAATAATAATAACCGGAGATAGAGAAGGGGGAAAAGAGAGTGATTCCAGACATACAAGCAATAACAAGCATACCTTCTTGGGTTTGAGGACTAAAACCAACAGAAGAAAGCCTCATTTTATCTGCAAGATTGAACAACTTCAAACCCAACTTGAAACCCACAAGCCAAAAGATCCAAAAATTATGATATATATAAATATATAACCCTTAAGCACTCTGAGTTTGCGCCAATATACTCCCAAAAACACACCCAAGGCACCGTATCACTTTCTGCTCTCTACAGAATACAACCATACCTTCAGTCTCCTCTTCCCATTCAATAAACAATACAAATTGAAAATTATGTCCAAATTGAAGTCTTTTAGTATTAAACCATCAACGAAGATACTTAAAAACGGATACTATTGAACATGGAACTTCATTGAAAACCAACAAAGTATAATTCACGATGATCTCATCAACCGAAACCGGTTTTGCTACAAAACACAATCGATTTCAGCCTCATATGCTCCTTATTATCTTTCCCCCTCACAACCCCCAGACCAGTTTTGCACTTTGAACCAAAACCCTCATGTCAAAAGCTTTAACAACTTGTCGCCCGCATTCCAACTACAAACACGAAGACCAAAAATACAGATCTCAGCTGAAGAGAACATCAACTTTTGTTTCAATACAAGATTTTGGACAAACCTAGATCTTTAAAACTAAAGCAAACTGAAAACTAATTACTAATGCATGTAATAAAAATCAGGTAGCAAGAAAGTGAAGAAGCTACATGAGTAGCAAGTACAAGAGCGACCTAAAACTATGTCAAAGACCGGCATATATAGTTTTTTGCAGAGAACACATACAAGTATTTATATCTATTTCGATGGTAAGTTTCCGTTTTCTTTGTTCCAGCGATGAAAAATGAGTGGTGATGGTGGAGCTAAGTCTGCTACTAGTAATACTAGGAAAGACTTCTGCTAAAGCTAGCAATTCCTGCTTCACTTTTTCCCCGCCTCTCTCTCTCAGCTCCAATCAATCAACGAACAACTGCCATTAAGTTCTGCTGTCATTTTTATAGCACTGATAAAAAAAGAGAGAGAAAGAGAGTGTCCGATTTTTTTCTTATATAGAGAGAGAAGGGTTCTTGCAATTTTTCTGCTTTGCTGTGACATTTGGCGTGGGGCCTTATTTTAGCAACATGAAGATTAGTTAAAATACCCTAAAATGTTAATGGATTTACTTGGACGCCATTATTGAAGATTAATTTTCTTTTCTTTTCAAAAGAAATAAAATTTACCCATGCATGAAATGATTAGATATCACTGTGAAATGAGGATGGTGGTTGCAACTTGGGATGGATGGCCCAATGCATCAATCCAACTACAGTTCCTCCATGCATGTATTTAAAGACACTTCTAAATATGCCATTTCATTAATTCTACCCACTTTTTCACATTCTTCTGTAAGACTTTAAATTGAATTTAAATTCATGGTGATAGAAAATTGAAAGCATAAAGTAAAATACTCATGTCATTAAAATAATGTTGATGGTGCTTTCTCAAATTATTATTTTTCAAAAAATTATTAGAATAAGTGTATTTAATTATCTTCTTTTTTTTTAATGCTCCGAAAGCTCAAGCGAATAGATTAGGGCATTTTATTTTTTTTAATGCTCACTCATTCCATTTTGAAAAGAAGTACATAATTAAAAATATATTTGGACTCAAATCATCTTTTCTATTTTAATTTATGAATTTTACTAAATAAAAGTTTTATTTTTTATAATATTTAAAATTACAAAGAGAATGAAATACTTTAATAGATCTTAGTTTTGATAAGTAAAATAAGAGTTTTTTTTTTTATAAATTATAGATAAAAATATTTTGTTGTATAAAATATAAAGGAACAAGGAAGAATGGTATGAATTGAAATCTAAACCAAGGAGCATGAAAAGGAAAAATTGTATTTCAATAATTCACATGAAAGTGTTGCCATGCTGCATGGATAAGTAGGTTTTCATTGCCAAAATGGAAAATTTTTTACTATGTTAATGTTAGATACTTGCTCTTTTATTGTTCATTGACTTTAAAACAAATTGCCATTTTTTCTTGAAATTATTTGGTCTAATAAATTGACAAAGAAAATAGAATAATGTTATGGGAAAAGAATATGCTATATTGGATTAAGGCAAAAATGGGTTAATGAGTCCTTTGACGTTAGGTCCACCCAAAAAAAAGTCTCAATCCTGTGGGGGAGTTGTACTACTTGGGATGCCCTACTTTGCTCAATTAAGATCAAAGGGTCCGTCTATTTCTAATTACAAGAAAATTAAAAATCCTTTCTATGGGACCATATAACAATAATTTTCTTCTTTATTATTTTTTTAAAGGTGTTTATTGATTTGAAATACATATCTATTATGTAATAGAATTTTATTGATCTTTGTAAATTTATAAGATTTCTAATTTTATCTAATTCAATATCAAAATTTTAACTCAATTTAGTGTAATTTGAAGTGAGATTGAATCATTAAATTTTGTGTTTATTTAGATAAATTAAATTAAATATACATCAATGAGTGTTAGATAATTCAATCAAGTAAAATCTTTTGAAATGGGATAAAAGATCGGGGTGGGTTAAATATAAATTATAAAATAAGATTAAATTTGTATTTTTTTATATTTTGATATAATAATTTGCAAAATTTTATTGATAGAATGTATGGTATCATTAGTTTCTAAGTTTTTGTCAATGAAAAAAATTAAATCAACTTATTTCATGAAAATTTTCTATATTACGAAAAAAAGAAAAAGGAATCTAATGAAGTCTGATGTAAATACATATTGGGAATAATATTAATATGATATAATAAATACGATATATAAATTTTATGGATTCAGGATTTTTGAGAAATAATTTTTTTTAGAAAAACAATTAATTTTTTTATGATCTCAAAAATATCACAATTTTTTTTTCAAAATCATTATACTTACAAAATTATCATACAAAAGTCTTCTCTTATAAATAATTGTTAATTTTATTATTTGTTTATTTATTAATATAAATTAAATTATACTTAATACTTCTTATTCATAACTATCTCGTTATTTGTTGTATTAACTAATTACAAAATTTATATCTCTATTTTATTATTTTAATATTATTTAAAATTTTTAGGCATTAACTCAACATCGTGTATTCTTTTACAATTAAATGTGAACGACAATATTTTTATTTAATTGATTTTTAAGTTAATCATTTTTCATGATTAATGATTATGATCGTCTTATGATATTTTATTCCATCAACATTTAATAATTTTATCACTAAATCTGAAATTTCTGGTGGAAATAAATTCCAAGAGTAGGAGGAAACAGTACTTCTCAAATTGATTAAGATTAATCATAGTGATAACTTAGTTAAAATTAATGGTTGTATTGGACACTCACTCTCATTCAAAACTTTATCTTCGTTAATAAAAATAGGAAAATCAAATTTTCATTAGATGAATCAAGTTTTGATCATAAAACATGAAATTAAGTATAATTTACTTAATTAAAAATGTTTGACCCTTTCAGATACGTATTTTTATGAAAAAATAATATTAAATATTTGGGTAAAGAATAATTTAGATCATAAACTGGCAAAACACACCATTCTACTATATAAAATTGTTAAGCTACTATGACTATTTTTATGAATGATAATCACGAAAATCAAATTTAAATTATATTCTTTTTTGTATTACATATTAATCAAATTTGAGAAGTATTACCTCGTATTTTCTATAAATTACATATTAAAAAAAAAAAAGAAAAAGTAATTGATGTAATGAAAAATAATAATATACGTAAGGATGAAAAGGTCAATTTAAAAATGGGTATTATACAATTTAATTCATAAATCTTTTGAAATAATTAAAAAAAAAAAAACTTTAACTATCATAATTTTAGAGTATGTATAGAATTACTAGCTATTAATTAATTTGATTTTTCTTTAAAACTTTTAGTGTTGAAATTCCATTGATCTTATATATGAAGATAAATTAACAAAATTTTATTTTAAATTTGATTATGAAAAGAAATGAATTTCTTGACCATGTACTTTTCAAGCTAGAGGTCAAATTAATTAGAATATCTTTTAATTTTTTGAGAGAAATTATTTTCTAAAGTTAAAAATAGTATAAGATGTTGGTTTTTAATTCATTATAATATAGGTAGCATATGTATTAATCATATATTATATACTATTATAAAAGTTAGTCCAATATAAATTGATCAAATAGATTGTAGGCTTGATTTATTATAAAAGTATAGGTTTTTTAATGTGTAAAGAATATGGTCTTATTTCTATTTTATAATGGACCGAATAAGAATAAGTAATATGAATTACCTAATAATTCAGGAGTTATGAGTTGTATAATTTCAGTACTAAATTAATTTTTGAGACGAGAAAGATCTAATATTTTAAAGATGTTGAGTTTTGTAAAGAAAAATGAGGTAAGAGATTTTGTCCTTAAAGAAAAATATATTATTATTCCTTCAGTTATTCCTAATAATGATCAAAATTTTATTCTCAACGTTGTACAAATAATAAATCTAGAACAACAAGATATTGTTAAGGATCCTTTCATTCAAAATCGAACTCTCTAACCTAAGAACAAATACTATGAAGGAGATCTACTAAAGAAGGAGAAGCATAGTTCTAGATGATTATACCATTTTTTTTTTTAAGAATACGAGGATTGCATTAGAATATTGAAAGATGATCTAATCAATTTTAATCAAATCATTAAAAGTGGATTGATGTTATAAATGAAGAAATAGAGTTAGTGAAAGACAATGGCGTTCGAGATCTTGTCCTATTGCTTGAAAGTGCAAAATCCATTGATTGTAAATAAATATCTATTACCAAAAAAGATTTAAAGGGCGATATTAAAAAGATATAAAGTTCATCTTATTGCAAAAAGCTTTACTCGAAAGGAATGCATTGATTATAAAGAGACTTTCTCTCTAATTTTATCAAAAGATACTTTTAGAATAATAATGTAATTGTGGCATTTTTAATCTTAAGTTACATGAAATAGATGTACAGACTATGTTTCTTAATAACAACATTGATGAAATAATTTACATGGTATAACCAAAAAGTATTGTGTTTGAAAACTTAAAATATGGTTTACAAATAAAAAAAAAAAAAATTATTTATGGACTCAAGCAAACATCTTATTAATAATATCACTTGTTTTATCAAATTATTATCTTGTTCGATTTTGAGTATATATAGTTGATGATTGTTTATATCAAAAATTAAGCGAGAGTAAGTATGTCTTTCTAATTATATACATTGATAACATAATGCTTATTAATAATAATATAAGTATATCTTTCTAATTTTATACATTGATGACACATTGCTTATTAATAATGATATAAAATTTTTGCATGAAATTAAGAACTTTTTAGAAAAGAATTTTGAGATGAAAGATTTTAATAACACTTTTTTTGTATTAAGTTTATAGATACACTGGAATCACTCTCAACATGTAATTGTATTATCACAAAAGAGTTATATGGAGAACATTTCTAAAACATTTGGAATGTAAAATTGCAAATCCACCCTTGTTGCGAAGAAAAATAAGTTTAGTTTCAATCAATGCTCTAAAAATGAGATTAAGAAAATAAAAAAATGCAAAAGATTTCTTATGCATAAATAATAGGAAGTTTAATAAATGCTTAAGTATGTACGTGTAAGGAGTGTGAGTATAATTAAAATGCTAAACAGATACTTTAATAATCTTAGAATGAATTATTGGATAATAGCCAAACGGGTCATACGATATTTATAGAAAATAAAAAGACTACATGCTTATATGCAAAAAAAGAATAAGTTAGAGATCATTGGATATTCACACTTTAATCATACCAAATGTCGAGATAATAAGAAATTCACATTAGGATATATTTACTTACTAACTGGGCAAGATATTTTTTTAAAAAGTGCTAATTAGACACTCGTAATTTCCTTCACTATGGAAGCAAAATATATAGCATGTTATAACGTCTAATCATAAAATTTGGTTATGAAATTTTGTCACTCTGCTTGAAATATGAATAGTATTAAAACATTAGTAAAGATATTTTATAACAATAGATTAGTAATGCTATATTTAATAACAACATAAGCTTAATAAAATCAAAGTATACAGACATTAATTTCCTAGTTGTTAAAGAAAAAATTTAGAGTGGTCAGGTGTCTATAAAGTATATTAGGACAAACTTCATGATTACAAATTCGCTTATTAAAAGATTACTATCTAAGGTCTTTCTTGAGCGCACTAATCATATGGATATTATATTTCTAGAGGATATTTAATTTTAGTAGAAGTTCATATTTTAAATACCATTAAGCTATAGACATAATTGAAGAATACTTTTGTGGTTATTTATAGAGTAATAAACTTTTAGTTTATTTGCACTATGAATTTGTTTAAACCTGATCTTTTTAGAAGGACCTATTAAAAATAAACATATTAAAATCATATTATGTATAATTTATATATTATACATTCATACCTGATCTACGTTAATTTGTTGAATTGATATACGTGACCATTCAAAGTCTAGTTATAACAAATATAATGAAGATTGTCTTGATCTTACATTAATATAATTAGTAGATGAGATTGTTAAAGATACTGTTATAATGATAGCAATTTTTTGACTTCATAATATAACAACTTGGTCCTAAAGAGCGAGAAGCGGCTCTAGGACAAGAAGACCTAAGCAAGGAGTAGCCCTTGACAAGCTGCTAAAATAGTTGAGAGTAGAGAAGAATAAAATTCCATATTAAAATGGGAAAAAGTTATTGTACTGTATATAGAGAGTTGGATCCAAATTATTGACAAAATCTTTTAGGATGGGTGTTGGGTCATTACCAAAAACAAAATTATGCGACCCTAAGAGTTTGAATTAAAATAGACAATATCATTAACAATGTTAGATAAGTCTTATAATTAGTATTAAAATCAATTCTCTTTCAATAAGATGATAGGGTGAATAAATTGATCATTGATCAAATAATATATGAACTTTTTGATGTATGAAAATTAGAGTTTTATTTCTATTTGATGATAGATTAAATAAGAACAAACAGTATATGTTATCAATTATTTAAAATTGTTTTATATTTATTAGATTATAATTCTCAAATTTAAATACAATTAGGGTATTTTTCTAATATCCCAGTATCAGAAGAGCCACAATAAATAATAAAAGAATTTATCTATAAAAATTATTATTCAAATTTAGAAAATTTATAATCATGTGATTGATTAAAAATTACTTTTATAGTATGAATTCAGATATGCTTAATAATTATATTTTTTCAATAATTTGATACGAATGTTCTTAAGTTTATGATATTATTTATCATTAAAAGTTTTTCTACATAAAATATATTTTATAAATATAATTTGTAGTAGGATTTTCTCACTACTTTTTTTTTTATTAAGTTTTGACATTTTATCTTTTAATTTTAAATATTTATTCTGACGTTAAATGTACCTTTAAAGTATGTGGTATTTTATTTCATTACGAATTTGACAACAATATGTATAATTATTTCAACTACTTTTACAATGTAAAATTTAAAATATTTTATATAAAAATTAAAATTCTAGACATGAAATTTAAAACTAACATAAACTTTATAATTTTAAAAATTAAAATATATAACACAAACATTAAAATATGAGTAATAATAAGAATTTTAAAATGTATCTTAAAATTTGGATTTTAAAGTGAAATGATGGTTACGTCACTTTATACGATAAACAGACTCTAAATTTATAAATTTTTAATGAGTGAGGTGACAAACATCACTCAATATTATTTGGGATTTTCATAATTACGTTTTAAAATATTTAACAAAAAAATTTAAGAAAAACTAATGCAATGATCCGTTAATAAATGGTGTCAATCACTATAATTATAAACCATTTAAATAAATTTTAAAAATTTGAGCTAAAAAATAATATAGTGAAGAAAAAATTATACATGTGCGAGCGAGTAGTTCCCACGTTCAAGAATCATGATTCACATTTAAATCGTAGGGTCCAGATTCTGTCATCATTTTAATGCGTTTCAGAAGCAAGCACTTTTTTAAACACATGATGTGATGGTCGAATCGTGTGATCACACAGACGGATTGCTCACGTACGATGAAGATATTATAAAAATCAAAAATTAATAAAAAAAACACTGAGGACGAATCTTGACCTTTGATATAATGAAAAAACAGTTGGACATATTGATTAGACATGACGTGAAGCAGTGTACAGCTTTTAGATTGGTCGTTGTCAGGATCATACGGTCGGCTGACGGACAGGGTCATTGCTATGGTGCATAAGTATTTACGATATATTTTCGACGTTCGTTAATTTTAAAATTTTTAGTTTTTAATTTTTTTATGAAACTTCTTATTATTTTATATATTTTTATAATTTAAAAATTATAAGAAATTTAAGATAATATCTAAAAAGTAATTACAAAATGTATTGTTTATTTTATGCATGAAACCCTACCCTACGTAATAGTAGTGACAGAATAATGGAGAAGTAGACAGCGAAAAAGTGGATAAGGTATCCCTTTCACCATACTTGACTACAGTGTTATACACCAATACACTTGAACGTAAATTTAAAATTAATATTAAAAATTTTAAATTTACATTGTTTTAATTTTTGAATTTTAAATTTTAAGTTTTGTATTTTATATTTTAAATTTTGCATTATACAATACATTTGTATTCACTTAATTATACATATGTATTATTACCGTTTTTTTTTTTTTAGCAATTCTCAAATTTTTTATTATAATATTTTAACAAATAATTTTAAATTTTTTCTATTGATTTTATAAGTAACCAAAAAGTTGAAAATTATAATATAATAGTTAAAAAGTATAAAAAAAGAACTTAGAATTACAATGAAAAATATGGTGGTCAAAGAAATTTAATTTATATTTTTATTATTATTATTATTATTTAATTATTTTGAAAGTTTGATTAAGTTGTTTGGACTAATATAAATAAGTTACCTTCCTTAGTTTCTGCGATATTCGAGTTTGACACCGTGCATAAGATAAGAAGGGTGTATGAAATTTTTTTTTTTTAAATTATTATTTAATTGATACTTTACATATTTAAGACATTATAACTTTTATAATTTAAGTTAATTTAATTGCTAAATCTTGTGGTAGATTGTTTTTATCAATACAAAATTACAATTATTGGGTTTGCAAGTTCTTTTTTTTTTATAACGAATTTACAAGGTTTGATAAACTTTTATTCTTGAAATTTCATAAAAAAATTTAACTGGTAAAATAGTTTAATTAAACTAAAAATTAATATAAAACTTGGTGGTAAATTTGATTTTAATAATTAAAATTATCGTAAAAAAATTATTCTTAATTTATTATATGCAAAAGATTTAAAAATTACTTCAATGCAAAATTAATGACGTGACTGCAACATTCTATTATGTCCTCAAAACCTTCAAATCTATGTGAATATTTTATTTTGTATGGAAGTTACTATATTTTTCTCTTAAAAAAACGTATTAAGACTAATAACAGCTGTTTAATTAATCCCCTGTTTGATAGTTAAAATTAAAGCCAAACTCATTTAATTACATATTTACCCAAGTTATTGAATGCTCTAATGATTATATTAATATTTTTATATTTATAAATTAAATTTACAGATAAAATATTACGATTTAATAAACAATTTACTGGATGAACTATGATTATATTAATATTTTTATATTTATAAATTAAATTTACAGATAAAATATTACGATTTAATAAATAATTTACTGGATGAACTATGATTATAAATTTAAATAATCAAGTACCATAAATAATTTGAAAAAATATCATATTAATAGATTTTATTTTGTAAGTATATACTCTTACTATCCATGAAATTATATCTCCGAATTCTTGGGATTTTTACTATATTATTGAGCCTCACCGTTTGATAATTTAAAAGACATAATATATGAATGCAAATCTACTACTTATTTAAAATTAAAATCCATTAAATTTAGTAAAATTTATATAAATTAAAATAATAACATTTATTTTACTAAATTTTAATTCAATGTAGAACATATACACTAATTTTTCTATTTAAAATCTCTACTTATGTAATTAAGATAAATCGTTTACTTTAAAAATAGAAAAGTATAGTCTTATATTATGAAATGCCATTAGAAAAGTTATAGTCTTATATTATGAAATGTCAGTAGAAAATTTACTGTCTTATATTATAAAATACTCAATTTATAAATAATTATGAATTATTTTTTATTTCTAAATAACTTGTGATTTATATCTTTTTATATTAATATTCTAACTTGTAATCACTTACTTTTATAAATAAGAGTTAAATTGTATGCGAAATAAATTTTTTTAAAAATAAAAAGAAATGTTATTACATTATATACTTTTAAGGACAT